>VACF01000665.1:0-44805 GCA_006891605.1 Pleurozium schreberi
CTTCATAAATTCATAACAAATTCACACTTTGTCCAAAAAATATAGTTTCAACTGCTCTCATCATTTCTATCACTTGTCCACATGTGGGAAAAAAATGAGAAGATTTCAGCAATGACATGAGGGCAAACTCCTCATTTGGTCTG
Organism: Pleurozium schreberi; assembly: GCA_006891605.1. Lineage (NCBI taxonomy): Eukaryota > Viridiplantae > Streptophyta > Bryopsida > Hypnales > Hylocomiaceae > Pleurozium > Pleurozium schreberi. The sequence continues at coordinate 144 of VACF01000665.1, forward strand.
TAATGGGCTGTTTTACCTTAGTGCCAAACAAGTAATTGTCCTACTATGTGGATTAGTTGGTTGGGGGAGAGCCAGAGCGACTAAAAATGCCATACGTAGTGGATTCTCTTCAAGTTGACCAATCTTTATCAATCTCCACCACTGGGTTTGTCCACCGATATTGGTGAAGCTTGCAACCCAACTTCTCCGCCCGACTTCTCCGCTCACCAAGGCCGGCAAGATAATTGGTGGTCACTTCTTGTCTTTTAGTGCTTTTTCCACCGGCCCGACTCACATGGCAAGGAGGCCCTTTGAATATCTTACTTGCATCGGGCGGTTACTTTTAATATCTCTATTTGAATGAGAAGGGTTTTTTTAATACTATTTATTAACCTCTTTGGAATTCTCACAGTCTTTTTGGCCTCCTTTATTCGGGAATGTGTTGAAGTGTTTGGTGTTGGAGTTTTGAAGCACAAGCCGTTGTGTTGAAGTGGAGAATTCATATTTTATATTGGAATTCGTTGAAATTCAATTTCAAAATGGGCCATACACTAGTCTAGGATGAATTGACCCCCCTTGCTCAGCCCCTCCTAATTATTCTACATATGCAAGTAAAACAAAAAGCCCCCTATTTTGTGCTTGATTACTTTACCTTACACAATTTTTTTGTCTAATTTAGGGCCTTTGACTGCAAATATGAATTCAAAATTTGCAAATTTTATCATGCATGGAAAATTAAAAAAATCAAGATTTTCTCAAGTGGCCTAGCGAGGGGTCAGTTCACCCATCATGCAACGGAGATCAAATGGATTCATCACTACTATTTTGAAACAAATAAAATGCAATTTCATTGCCAAGGTTCAAAAGAGCAATCCAGTGTGACACAAGGGCCCGGCTTGGAAAAGACACAAGGCAGGGACGACGAGACCAGACCAACTGAAGCAAAACCAGGGAAGTAGAATGAGTTTAAATTTTAATAACCATATTCAATTCCAAGGTTACCATGAGCGCCTGGCAAGCTGACTGACTGTGCAGGTCACCGCCACCATCCAAGGAGTTCACATAAAAGTGCAAACCATGCTGGGTGGGTGGTTATAACCCACCAGGTCTCAACCAAATGCAACAGTGCATTTGCCCACCCACCCAGCATGTAAGGAGGGCCTCAGCCTAACATTCTTAACCTTTAACCCTAGAAGGACGCGGGGGGTCCCTGTGGAAATCATCATTTCTGAAACCGTGCGATTTTTTGCAGGGCCAAAAAAAAGATTTTTGCCACTTCAAATGCTAATATCTTGCAATCTACATGGTGGAAATTTCTGAAATTGTTTCCACATATTCTCAAACTAGAGTACTACAAGATCCTATGGTTACATGTGTCAAAAAATGATATTTTTCAAAAATTTGGTACTTGTACTAGAAATGGCAGTTTTGAAGCACTTTTGGTGAGAACATAGTCAAGGAACTTTAGGGGTTAAGAAACCTCAACATTGGGATTAGTGTGTTTCAATTTCACCTAAGAAGGCTATCTCCTATGTCCTTCTATTTAACAAATTTTTATAGAATAAAAATAAATTTATTTACTTTTGAATTTTTTCTAGGACTCGTAACTCAATTCATCCACTACAAGAGAAAGGGGTGTTTTAAATATAGCCCTCGTAGTATCGTCTTTTAAGTAATGACTTGTAAGGAGTCTTTTGAATAAAAATTTATTAAAAATACATGTATTTTCAGTAAAATTTTATTCAAAAGACTCTTTATAGGTCATTGCTTAAAAGACAATACTACTAGGACTATACTTACAACACTTCTTTCTCTTGTAGTGATAATGATGTTATTTTCTTAAATTMAAACTCCATACAAAAAAAATATATAATTAAGAAGATTCAATATCTTCCAATCTCATGAAGCAAGGCGCCAAAGAAATTGTTTTTCACCTTTTAAATGCAAATATCTTGCAATCTGTGAGGTCAACTTTTTGAAATTTCTGTCATGTATTTGTGCAGTAAGGTAGAACCACCCATTCCCAATCGGGGTCCAATAACCAACCTATAGACTAATGTATTTCCAACCAAGGCCAAAATGTATTTTTCTTTTCTTTTCAAAGATGGAAGTAAAAGTTCATGACACATGTCCCAACTTAGTGTGCAAGAAAGTAGGAAGCAGTGAGTGGAAAAGTAATTTTTTGAGTGATTGGAATTGGAAGAGTCTAGAGATTGGCAATGGGTCTGGCACACTTTTTTCCTTTGGAAATTCATAGTAATTTCAATTCATGTACCAAAGTTTTTGCAATCCCAATCATTTTTATCAACACACCTCTAAAAATATTTACTTTGCATTGCATTGCTCCAGATTCGTCCAAAATTCCTTATTCAATTGGTTATGTGTGGTTCTACCTTAGTCTAGTGCAAGATCTTACAAACAAATATGCAAAAAAAATCTAATTCAAGGATTTTTGCTCTTTGCAATAGAAATGGTAATTTGGAATGTTGTTTGACAAAAAAAAAAAAAAAAATTCATGGTTTTGTTAGGATTAACCTAGCAACATCTGCAAGATCACACAAAGAATGGTCATTTTGAAATGTGGAAAATGTTCTAGCAAACATCAGGAAAGTACCCCCATTGAAACAATATTGTTTGAAGGGTTTCACAATTCAATATTGAAAGAATATTGTTAACCCCTAAAGGACGGACCTATAACCATTGATTCGGAGCTTTAGTGCTCATTACTCAATTTCTTACCATTTTGAAAATAAATATGTCTGAAAAATTTTATGTTTATTTTTCAGAGATGATATTACATGTCTTCTCTATTTTAAAAAAATTATATTTTTTTGAGGAAAATTGATTTTCATGAGAATTTTTGAAAAAAAGTGAAGAAAAAATCACATTAAATAGAAAATTATTACAAAAAATCTGAAAATTTCACCATGTGTGTACATTATAGTGAAAAACATCATGGTGTAAACTCAATTTCCATGTCATTTTATAATTAGAATACAATGAACATTGGAAATACATCCAAAGTTCAAACTCCAATAAAATATTCAATATTCAATATTTTTTTAAATTCCAATTGGAGTAGAAACTAGAGTAGATGACCTTCATTTTGTTAGTTGGTCTCAAACTCAAAAAATATCATTTATTTGGATTAAATTTCAGTTTTATAACAATGAGTAGCCACTTCTCAAAATACACTAAAATAGCAAATTTTGCCATCCATTTTTTGAGTTACTTCTCAACTACATGAAAGCAAACACTAGTTAAACTAAAAATTCAATTGGATAGTCTTTGTTACTCAGCATGAAAGGTCAACATAAAAAGAAAAGGATGAAAAAACTACTTTTAACCCCTAAAGTTCCTTGACTATGTTCTCACCAAAAGTGCTTCAAAACTGCCATTTCTAGTACAAGTACCTTTCATGATTTTGACACAAATGAAAAAAAACTTTATTGCAAGAAAGTAAAACACAAGCGCCCTAGGATAGGTCAGAGATGAAAACTTGGTTTAGAAGCTGAGAATTATGTCTCACTTTCCAAGTTTTTTGAAGGAAAGTACAGAATTTGCTAATGTGCTACTATTACCTTCTAAGAAATAAAGGTAATGAAAGCATATATTGGTAGACTAAATTGTCCCATCAAACAATAGCATAAGAAGGCATCTTCCAACTAGTGGGCATGTCTCTCAATTCTGGAAACATTGATTCGGGATGTCGATAGCGATAGTCCATGATACTAAAGTAAACATTTCCAGCAATGAGTGCTATGATATCTTGCAAATAATTTTGCAAAGTAGAGTTCTGAGCTTCAGCCTCCAAATCCATGATCGCACGAGCATATGTGTTTGTCAAGTCTACTGCCATGTGCACCGTTTGGGCAAAAGGCTTCCCTTCACATTCCATGAGCACAGTGATCAAATTGCGAGGGTTTTGCTCTAGCTTGCTCTCCTTGTGGTAGGAGAAGACATCGTTTGAAAATGCAATATGAATGGAAGTTTTCGTGGTTAAATTGTCCAAGTATGGAGTTGCCCTCAGTACACCCGGAATGTAGGTATCGCTGGCAAATTCTACCAGCAACTGAACAAATCTCCCACCAACRTTTCCAACACGCATATCAGTATATGATTCCACATCCTGTAACCACAATTCACGGCCTTGGACAATATCTGCTTGGCTATCAACACTGGCACGGTGGCATTCCATGACAGATTCAACATAGTGATTGAACCATTCAAGGTTGGACAACTCCAGCGTATCCCGTCCTAATTCCCACATCAAGGTCTCAATCAAGGGAGCGGGATTGTTTGGCTGCACTTGTTGCCCGAAAATCGCATCCAAGTGGTCAAGATATTCTTGAGTTTTTTTGGAGCTTCCACATGCACTACGGCTAACGCCATATTGGTCTTGAAGAAACTCATGTGGGGTGTCAAAAAGGAGATCATCCAACAAAAACAGTAATGCGTAATTAATGGAAATCACCACAAGACGATYGACGTTGATTACTCCAGGATGGCAGTAGCTTGCTAGGGAAAGGCCTACACGACAATAGGGGCCCAAAGAAACAACATTTGGATAGCGCTCAACATATTGTTGCAAGCGTTTTTCAGCCTCGTTTACATACTTGGACTGCTGCAAAGGTGGAAGGCCATCAATGATCATGAAGAGCAAGGAGGGAAGCTGATCATTAATTGCAGGTCCACATTTGGCAGGTGACATTGGATCCATGGGCTCCACAATCTTTGTCCCTGAGTAAGACAAATTCAACATTTGAATGTTCAGAATTGACTCAAAAACAAGATGAGTTATCAATTTCATGTTGATTAGTAAAAAACAAATTTTTCCTGATTGTTTTGCCTCTTGTTTTTTGATGACAAGTCTTGACAAGTCAAAAGAAAATCTAAGATGCAGCTAGATAGGCACTGGTGGGAGCCAATTGCACCATTGTATAATGAATTGATCATTTCTTTTTAAATTTAATTATAGATCGGATACTGTCTAGTACTTTTCACATTTTCATGGGTTCACAATACACTAACAATTATACTGCCAATTCTCTCTATTGTTGACTCTGCCTTGTACRTATGTATACCCAAAACAGTCGGAAACAGTTGCTATGTGGATAGTGAGCCTGGACATGAACTATTGAGACACTGGCTGGTCTGGTTTGGATTTTATCTTGTGCCATGAAAATCAGTCTCACTTGTGTAAAAAAAAGTGAAAGTAAAAAAGAAAAGAACTTTTGAGACAACATATGTTARAGGTGAAGTAGAAACTATTGCACAAAGCCTGCATTTGCATTTGCATTTGCACACRCTGTAGTTGAAGAATCCAAAAAATGCCCGGGAAAATTTCAGGGAAAATTTCAGGACTGGAAACGCTCTGTACTGTACAGTGCCCTTCCAAAATGATGGCTTCCCCATTGCGGAGTTCTCCCTTTTGACAGTCTTTGGGGAGGGCATTGTACAGTACGTATAGCTCTCCTGATGCCACAACAACATGCATTGCCCATGGCAAATTCACCTTAGAAGGACATGAAAGGCCTTTGYATGTGTATAGTCTGTTATGAATAYGGTGGTATTTGATTAGAAACACATGGACCAAATATTTTTCAGTAAGTAGTAAATCAATGATCATGACAGTACCTAAATAACAATGTATCACAACTCATATATAAAATTCACAATTGAAGAGTTATAAGGCTAAATACAAGTGGACGAATAGAGAAACTCCCAGAGACCGTCTTTCAAGGGTGAAAATGGAGCAAGGCCGAGACGTCCTCTGCCATGTTCCCCACATTTGCCCCMAAAAGACAAGGGCCTGCTGACTGAATGGTTGGAGGCTTACCATTTAAATTGTGCACACCKGCATCCTTGGCAGGGACTTGAACATCAGACACTGCAACTTCAGCAGGGGAGGAGGAGAAAGACAATGTATGCTCCATGATCAACAAAGGTAAGCAATCTCACAGGAAATTCGAGTTGTGTGTGCACTCTTGCTATTGAACTGGCTCACAAAAACAATGAAGTGCGTCTCTGTTTTATAGGCCACACAATGCACACTGTCCCAGACCTTTGCTAAGATGGCGTAGACAGTAGGTAAGCAAACTTTGAAAGACTCATTCCACTGCTCACTGTAGCCTGGGTTATTTTACACATTGTCTTGGTAAAAAAAAATAGTCAAAAATTGAATGAAACTTTGCATACACTCTAACTGCCACTAAGGTAAGGTAGAAGGTCCATAAACCAACCATCTAAGCACTGGAACTGAATTTTAGGCAGGTGAAACTTCTCAAAATATTTTATTTATATTCCCATGAAGCTAATTAGTTTTTCTATCTACAAGAAAAGTCTCAAAAAATCAAGACAAAACTTGAGACCATAGGTACATGCCCGAAATCTACCTTGTCCTCCGAAGGGACAAATGGTCCTTTAGGGATTAAGGGTTAACCCTGTAGGGCTGAAGGACAGGTTGGTCACCATGGAAAGTATCCTATTTGATACAATGTGAATCATATACTTAAAAAAATTCTCATTGGATGTCAAACTATTGTGTAGAACCTCCTCTTTTTGCAAGAAATTCCAAGGATGAACAATTGCACTTCTATCTTACACTTGAAGATTCTTTGTCATCCATCCAACCACTCTAGTCTGCGCCGTCATTTTAGGGTTATGTGCCGTTGCAATGGACACCAAGTGTTCAATAAATGACTTCAATAGAGAGTATAGGATGAAAAAATCATTTTTTCATCCATTTAAAAAAATTGTTTTAGTGCATYATTTAAGAATAGAATTGCAAATTCCCTAACTACGGATAATATTGACTTTTCTAAAGAAGAGGTTGCTTAATTCACATATGACCTTAATATAGTATCAAGCAACTCTCAATTGTCCACCCTATTTTGTTGTGTATTTTTCCATTCAATGAATTTTGCAGATATTTTTAGTAGTAGTCACTTTTCTAGCAACAGGCTACACACACAATGGATAAGTTACACCCCATTTTTATGGCAAAACAAAACAAGGCAGAGTATGGTGGCCGGATAAACATCACTCTGAGAGTGGCTAACACTGTATCACCACTAGCCCAAGCCACCTGGACTTAACCCCTAAATGCCCAAGGCCTGCTTTCAGCTTCTAAAATTTGTTCCAAGTTGAAAAGGAAAAAAAAAAACATTTTGATAAATTGTATCAATTTTTTTTGAATTGTAACTTTGAAAATTTAAATTAGACATGTTAGAGATTACATTGGAAAAGAAAACACGACAATATCATTTATGAGTTGAAAGATTATAATGTTTAACCAAGAGGGTGTCAAAACTATAAAAAAAAGTTCAATCCACTTTTTGCATGGTGAATCTAAAAAGTTCGTCAATCAAAATATATGAGGTTATAGGGCCCAACATGTACAACCCCAATCAATTTATAGCTTCTCAAAATCTCACTCTACATTTTTCTTAAATGAATTTTTTATGCGATTGTCTCCAAGATCTAGTGTATTTGAGGCCCATTTCCAAGAGCCCTCAACACTAGGAAAAGTCAAGATTACACAGGGTACCCTTGCACAAAATTTTGAGTAGAAAAATCATAATCATTTGTTTTCTATATTGTATTTTTGATGCTAAAGCTAGACCTTAAAAAGGCATCTATCAAAAATATAAACTACTAAAAATAACAACTTTGTTAGGTTTTCTTCAACTTCAAAGTTTTGTCAACACCAAATTTCCGTGCCTTGGCCATTTAAGGGTTAATCTTTAACCCCTAAAGGATGTGATCCGCTATGAAATGGTCAAACATCATGTCCAAACTAGCTTCACCCTTGGAAATTTTGTTCAAACAATAAATTTATATTTTTGTTACTTGAAACTCTGAATTCTATACTACTGTGAGAAATTTCAATTTATTTTGTGAAAAATTGTAATTGTTATCATTTTCATTGCAAAAATTGAACTTAAATGAGAAAATAATAACAAAAACAAACCCAAATTATGTGAAATTTTTTCAAGAGGTGCAAATAGCAATGGAGATTAGTGTAAAAAAATTTCAATTGCCTATTAGTTTGTTTTTTTACACCCAAGACAACCACAACAAAGACCTCAAAGTCAAATTCAACTTCTAAGCCAAATTTATCCTTTTATTCAATTGGTGTACAAAGACTTTATACTTTTTACTATTTCAAAACAACATTTTCTATTTATGTTATATTTTTTCAATAATTTTGATGAAAAATCAAATTACTGTGAATTTTTAAGGCTAAAGATGGAAATAAAATAAAATTACAATATATATTTCATAATAATCTGTAATTTTTACCATAAATGAATGGTAGAATGAAAAAAATAATTTTATAATTTAAACGTAAAATTCATTTCCAGAAAAGAAAATATGAATGAAAAACATATCATATTGTGTTATTTGGATTCTAACACATGGAGCTTTTGCTTGCAATAACTCTTTTAAATTTTGATGTTTTTCAAAATTTTAAAATTGAGTAGAAACAAAAGTTTTCAAATTGTAGAGAAGATCAACAGTCTCATTTCTGTTCCATGTTCACAGTTCCTGAAATAATATTCTAACTGGAATTACAGGAATGCCAGTACTGCCCATGCCCATCAAATTGATCTCCATTTCAACAGAGCTATTGAACAATGACAAAGGGATGATCGGATAAATTGGTATACACTCTACATGGAGCTCTCATGCTTTTAGAATTTTTTATCTAAACGTTGGAACCATGTCAGGAATTAAAAATTGAGTGGAGGACAGTCAACGCTGAAAACTCGAAATGAACGTTCAATCACTCAACAAATGAAGAGGACTGTTTTCTGCTCCGCTGAAAACTCAAATTGAAAAGTTGCATCACTCAAAGAATCAAGAGGATTGTTTCCTGCCACGCTGACGAGCGAAGTACACAATTGAGCCAATCCCAGCTGCCATGTATGGGAGTAATGTCCAGATACCCTACAAGAATATAAGAGAACATGTGTCAGCAGGAGAGGAAATCACGGCTTAAAACACTTGAAACTATTCTCGAACTCTGGATCAAAGATTGCAAACACCAGTACTTCATTGTGAAGCTAACCAAATAATGAAGTTTATGACTAAGTTGCATTGATTGAATTGATGAGAGCATGGCAAACTTGCCACATAAAAGTGTAAGCAGAATGCAARCCAACGAGGAGGAATGTTGCTAATTACAAAGCTTTGGAACTGAGGCACAATATTGCTAAACTATTGCTTTTTTAGAATATAAAGTCTTTGATGTCATTTGTATATTCTCAGCAGGAACCACCTGACCAGAAGCAGTGTTCTTAAGGGTTGCTACAAAAAAATTAGGTCAACAGACAAAAAGCTTCGCACAGGAATAACAAGTGCATACCACGACAGCAGCAACTCCAGCAAGGGCGGCTACAGGACGGTCTCGGAGAACAAGGCCAACACCCATCTGTAAATATTTATGGCAACACGCTCAGAAATGCAAAATGCATATCAAGTCACAAAAAACATTAAAAAACTTGAATACAGTTCGATTAGAAATATATGAACAAGTGAAAGCAAATTCATGTTATTAGCATTGTACTAGTTGACAGAATTATAAGAAACATCTCAATGGCCAGCGCATCAGTGTCAACATCGKGTTTGTGCAGCAGCTACACAGTGAGAAAACAGAAACAATAACAACAAACAACAAAGTAATGTTAAGTGGCTTTCCTATACTAATGTAGGTACGTCGCATATATCATCTGTAAGTGGAGGACTAAAGTAAAAGGTGTTGACCTGTAACGGTAACGTTATAAGAGCACCAACGCAAACTCCAGCAAAGTAGTTCGTTGCCTTGATACCCTAGAAAAATGAACCTAAAAGGTAAGTGAACATAATTGTTGAAGAAGGTACAAGGTAATCACTACTGACTTATTACCAAAACCTGCCTGCCAACGATCAAAACAGATTGATTTCTATCCCTATGACACGTGACCAAATTACAACGYCGATTAGTACTTCGAAAATAAATAACTTAGAAGAGGCAAGACTGACAATGACATACCACAAATCCAGCGAGAAATGAGGTGGGGTTGCGCACACCTAATGAAAATCGCTCAACTGTGCACAATTTCCAAAGAAATCCGGAAAACAAGGGTAGCCCCCCATCAGTAATCAAGCTAGGATTTTGTTGCCCGAGATAATGTTATAACAATGCAAATGCAAAAGTTGATAAAAAAATGGGAAATGGAAACAAGAAATGCGGACAAATCATCTGAGAGGACAATGTCGAACCAATTCCAATCAAATTGCCATATCGTTGCACATTGGCTCTTACTTGATCGAACTTCTCCTGACTCACCCCAAGCTGCACGTCACAAAAGAGATGGCACACTTAGCACAATTTCAAAGGGCAAAGGGCAAACGACCACCTTAATTCTTGGATACACAGATTTCTGTTTTCAGGGCTCAAGAGGTGAAGCAGTAAAAATATTTGTCCTTCTGTAGCATGTGCAGAAACAACTCAAAAGCACATAAGAAGACCAGAAGCTTGCAGCTTTCGGGTGGGAGCAAGACGCACCTTCTCACGTATTAAGTTCCCAGTTCCAGATTTGGCAGCTTGTCTGCCTGCATAATATGGCACCATATCACTGATGCAAACTCCCCTGAAAAAATGCACAACACTGATTAGACAAATTATTTAAAGGTAATCCAAGTATCTTTGCAAGAGGCCAAAGAAGCGCAGATGATTCTAATCCAAGAAGCACTTCACAGCAAATTGTATCTGAAAGGTACAGCCACGAATAGAGGCAGCAAACGAGAAAAAAACTGTCTGTATAACTTCAAATTGTGAAGGTCGTTTCATTTGCGTTGCCAACTATTTGGCATAAGCGCTCAATATTCAGGTATAGGTGTGCAAACTCTACAAAAAGACAAACATAAGAGGAGCAATGAAAAGCATTTTCTTACCAGTAGACCCATAACACAGTGGAAGCAATATACGGCAAATTTTCTGATATTGATGACATAAAGACATCTCGAGATTGGTTCCATATCAATAAACGTCCCAAGGTTCCACCAACCTGCAGACATATAAGCATTTGGAGGGAAGTTCGAAAGTGTTTTACAAAACCAAGGCCCTGGATGTTGAAAACTGCCAACAAATTGTTGAATACACCTTCACAAAGTCTCAAAAAAAGAGACATCACTACCAAGGATACAGTACTCGTACAAAAGAGGGACGGTGTRTTCAAACCCCAAAGGGTCAGAAAGCCCATATATGTTTTTATAGCAGTTTCGAAGTCACATGAGGCACTTGTTTGTGCAATTATTTTTATTTTTATCTTCACATGCAGTGGTTTCTCGCTGAAACTACGGATGTATAATTTGGACCCAGCTTAAATACACTTAAATTCACAATATGATCCATCAAATCAGTCATATAAAGACTACTTATCCTTGGTCTATTAAGGGTTAATAGTRTACCAGCAAAAGAGACGCACCCAAACATTCAATGCCTCCTCGCTCACAAATAGACCAAAACCTGCAGCCATCAGCAACAGAAAGTACATATACCTGCAGTGCACCAGAATACAAATCAATCCTCACAACACAATAAAGTCCAAGTGAGTCCTAAACAACGCTTCTACATTACACAACAATATAATGAGAATGAAAGTAAACCATTGAAAAAATCATCGAGAGTGGCCCCTGAATGCACTTACCCTGGAGACTTTTCAGAAAGAGAAAGTCGACGCCCAAACCACTTCACAGTGAACTGTGATGCTTCCTGTGAAGAGGGAGCAGAYGTGCAAAGATCTGCAATCAACTGCGATGCCTCCCTTGGATGGCTATTTCTTCGGAGGATACCCGAGACCGCCAGTCCAATAGCAATGATAGCCACCCCAATTGCTATCCGCACTTTGGGAGGTTTCCATCTTGAGGTACTCACTGATCCATTGCTGGTCTCTGGGGGTGCGGGTATGTCAGCTGGTGCAGCATCACCACTCGCGGAAGGCGAAGCTGAGCATCTTGCTCTAAATCCTTCTTCAAACCTCCTGTGAACTCACCCGAACTATCATAAGAAATTAAATCATAGACAAAGAAGAAACATTAACAGCACCTATTGTCCTTTCACCCCTAAAGAACGAGGGTTCCACAGTTTTAAACTGACCATGTCGATCAATCATATACTGAAAATAATAGAATTCAGACGGCGCCAAAATTTGACATCAATAAAATCAGTGGTGAAAATCGCCTACGTTCAATCCTCAAAAATGCATAAAATTTGTCGAAAAAAGTTCTGATCAGACCTAAGGTAGAGGCACTACTAACCATACAATACATTCGAGACTCCCTTGACCATGCAGGTGAGCTTTAATTTGCGACAAATGTGTAAACACTAGATCTTTTGACACCAAAACAAATTTGCAGTTGATTTTTAGMTTAACATAAAATAATCACGCAAAAAATTTAGGGCGAATTTAGACCCCTTGGTGCTGCACGTTTAAATTGAAGGATTCTCAAGCATCTTGCAGTGAAAAAGCATCAAACCATAGCATAATTGCACACAATTCAATTTCCCACAATAATTCGGAGCAGAATACTACTCGGCGAAGCCCTGATCCATTCCACCCGTTTTAAATCTTTCAATTTCAAACCCCAGGATGCCCCGTTTCTCGCCTTCCCCGAGCCTGACATTRTCAAACACAAACAAGACAACCGCTCAGTCGGTTCCTGTCCGCCGATGAGATTTCGCAAGCGTGAGTACGTGAGCTCACCAATGCCGTAAATGTTGCCTCTCCAGCTTCGCCACGGGATCCAGCACGAGCTTGCTCTTGACAGAAGCTCCATGTCGGAAGAATTGAAAGCAATGTCCCWGCCAGCGATGGCGAAGAGGAGGGCAGCACAGCGGCAAACACGCTGCCATGGCCCTTTCTGGACGGGACCCAAGACTCTGTCTGCTACACGGATTGATGCATTTGGCAGTTGGGGACTTGGGGGATCTAGAACGGATGGATTTGGACTGGGTTGGAGGGTTTTGAGCTTGTGGWGACGCTGCAATGCAGTCAGAAAGGTTGAATGGGATGGGGTAGCCAAGGGAGCATATGCCAAATTCGCTCACGCAGGTTGCGACGGAGAGTGAGGGGGACGGGACGATGAGTGGGTTTAGGGCTCTTCGGGGTTCTTGATAGACACATGGCTCCCTTCGAAGCCTCTAGAAATGGCGGCTGATGTGGTGCTATACCATTGGGGGAACCCGGGAGAAAGCTTCGCAAGCTGGAAAGTAAAGTCATAACTGGACATTTTTCAACCCCTCACTCCCTCAGTATCTGAATAAGGAAAGGGCTTCCAGATATTGGGAAAAAACCTTATGGCGACCATGCTTGGGCCACTGATTTCAGTATTTCACATTTTTGTAATGGTTCCCTTACATATTGGATAAAACATGAAATTATAAACACCTTGGCAAAGTTGTGGAGCAAATTATGAGATAAATAAATAAAAATAAGAAATAAATGGGTAGAAGCTATGCCTATGTAAAGAGCATGTTCTACGTAATCGTAGTGAATACAAGTTCTCTCTTGTAGAGGCTTTGTGTCAGGCATACCTTGCTTGGAAAGTATGCATTCATCTTTGGCTACCAGCAAGAGCAGTGAGGGACAAACGGACAGTTACCCGACATGCTCCATTGCGTTGTTAAAAAATTTGTCTTGGCTTCTTCAATCTACTTCCTTGAGTTTTATGATGAATTTTTTTATAAGGTAATGGGAATTTGAAAAGGAAAAAATCTCGTCCTGTTACATATACGCTTYTGTAATTCATATGCCTGGTGCACCCAATTGAAACCCAATAATATTTTTTTGAGGATGTCACAAACCACCATTTTTCTTCACCTTTTAGAAATTGAGAATTATGAACAATGTGTGAATTTACAAATCCAAAAATATTAGTAATTCTGATTAAACCATAACTATCAATTAGAGAGTTTTTCATTAGATAACGATGGAAACATTGTCAATTAATGGTATAAAATTGAAAAGAGCAATTACAGAAAAACCAAGAGGAAAATAGGGGTTCTAAACAAAAACTACTATAAGCAAGATTTGGTAAAGTAACCAAATTGGGCAAGCTGTAAATGGTGATAAAATAATAACAAAAACATAGCAAAGTAGAAAATCAAATTAGGATTACATAAAAAAAAATACTAGACCAAAATGAAAATAAAATACTAAGGGTAGGAATTGTATTCAATGTAGAACTTAGGACTTAATTTTGACTTAGTCGAATAACTTTTTCAAAAAACTTTGAAATAAGTAAAGTTGGTAAATCAAGCTAACTTTACGATTCAAAAGCCCTTGTGTGATTTTGAATCTCCAATTGAAAGTTTTGGACGAAATTAAGAGAGGAATTTGAATGGACATTTTCTTTGACATTTTCAAACACCCTCTCTGAATTTTGTCCATAGCTTTTAACTAAGGGAGGCAACCCATTTCCAATCCCCCCCATTTCCAATCTATAGACTATTGTCTTTCCATGAAATTACGGGGCAATCTCTAGAGTAGTTGTGACTCATTATAATTGGTTGCAAGGCTCTCAATATTGCAATCAGCTCTTGGTCAATTTTGCAATTAGCCTATGGTCACAAATATAAAGGTCTATATCACCAATATAGGTCCAAGAGAATCTTCCACTAAAAAATTCATAGTAATTTTGTTTTATGTAATAAAATCTTGAAAAAATATGCAATCCTTCCAAACTCTATTGCTATACATGAGAAAATTTACATTTTGAATTCATTTTTGGTTTTGGATGTTTAAATTTTCTAAAACCAAACATTCATTCAAAATGTAAATAGATTCATACAAACTATCAACCTACAAAAAACCTTCACAAAATGAATGAATAATTCAACTACAAAAGAAGAAAAAAAAACTGTTTATTTTATAGCAATACCTTTCACTTTTGATCGTACACCTTCAAACTCTCCCATCTTTTTTGCCGTCAAACAAGCCTTAACATACTCTTTTTGGTTCTTTTTTTTCTTTGTAATTTCACTCACTTTCCTGCACATACAAAATCAAAATCTAGTGTAAAAGTCTAAAACCTTTGTACTTATATTCCTCATCCAATTAAACTACTATAAAAAAAACAAATGTAGAATTATCTACGTCTAATGTTCTTGACGCTTTTCTATTCTATTGATATAAAATGATTTGGGATGGTGGAATGTAAAGGCCAATTGCCTTATTATTCCCCTCCCCCCAAATAAATAACTGTTACTTATATATAATGGTTTGAGATAGAAGAATTTAAAGGCCAATTGCCTTAATATTCTCTTACCCAATATAAATAACTTCTATTTGTAAAAAGTAATTTGGAATGGAGGAATTTAAAGGCCATGGAAGAATTTAAAAGCCATAAAATACAACTGCATGTCAAATAGTTTTTTTTTCAACTTACCCAAAACTGGCATCTTGTCCTTCATGCTGAATTGAATTATGAGCCATTGGATAAAATTCTTGATCTGGTACAAAGTTGGCAAAGCATCACCTTGATGCCAGCAGCTATCTGAATTTCTGGGTATGTCTTAGCATCTGTGACAAGCTCACATCCAAATGTTACACGAGAATAAATTATTATCATCTACTGGGAAGAAAGCAGAACTCGTCCACCGTCATTGATGAAGTCTTTGAAATTGCGCATCAATTGTTTAGTAGAACAGTTCAAATCATCAAGCATTGAGGAAATGCATAGCACATGTTACCATATCAATAAACTTTTGAATAAAAGTTTATAACAATGTGCAATCCGTGGGCCAACAATCCTCAGAGTCATGGAAAGTGAATAGATTAATTAAAATCAAACCTAACTCTTCTTCATGTAGTCGTGAGAACACAATGTTCCTAGTTTTTCATGGGCAATTGCATCCCTTTCAAAAGTCGTGCGCAACTGCCGGTATTGATCCTTACTTAGAGAGTTCATGAGATTTAAAGCATGTCCACAAAATTGACCTGAGAATATCAATTCATCCTAACAGAAGCTCCAGAGGGGTCATTTTAGTAAATCAATCTTCCTAACAAAATAGCTTCATTTTTTCACTCAACTGGAAGTTATTCAAGTGCATGCCACTACGGATCCCTTGCACTCAAGCATTCGTTAGTCTAAAGACATCCACTGCATAACTAATAAGAAATTCACCAACATACCTCTTCACTTGCAAACCCTAAATCCAGCACGTCTAGATTGAGGCCACACTCAGGGCCAGTCAATCATTCCCCCGCCCCTCTCCCATTTCACACACAGTGAACCCAACATCTCCTCGCTGAAATTAAACCCTAACAAAACAAAACGTAATTAACATGGTAATTGAAAATAACTAAAATGAAT
Organism: Pleurozium schreberi; assembly: GCA_006891605.1. NCBI lineage: Eukaryota > Viridiplantae > Streptophyta > Bryopsida > Hypnales > Hylocomiaceae > Pleurozium > Pleurozium schreberi. Next base: position 16,485 of record VACF01000665.1, read on the forward strand.
AAACATGGCAGCGACATCTAGCTACTTGACTCTATATATATATGCAAAGTTAAGTTAGACTTAGACTTAGAAGCACTGAACTTGAACTCATAGTTCTTTGAAGCAAACCATTGCAACTCTTAAATAAGGATGTACCTAAAGAACTTAACTTAGACTTAACTTAGACTTAGACTTAATTTAGACTTAACTTAGACTTAACTTAGACCATATGGCTGCTCTTTCGTTGGCCCGATACCCGGGCTCCAATACCCGCCGTCGGCCCTCCTCCCTGACCCCCGCCTAAACCGCCCTGATGTACTCTATACTCATCGACGCTGCCATCACAACCCACTTCGACTGGGAGCTATTTCATGCTCTCCCTCATCCTCTCTTCCCACACTCCTCCAAAATTCTAAGTCCTTTTCCTTCCCATGACCTCTCATACACATCACTTTTTTATTTTCCACAATAATATAATGCGAAAAGGGGTTTAAGAAGAGTATTTATAATTGAGCATTTCAATTAAAATATATGCGATATATATATATATATATATAATATCAAGATATTCAAGTACAAAGTGGTAGCAACGTCCATGTACAAATCCAAAACATAGATTTTATTTCACAAAAATCTCATAATCACAAGTTTTACAAAATATAGAGTTTGCTCCCCCCTCTACCAAAGTTTTTGTAGCACATATGTCACAAGTGACCTTTGGTAGTTTACAAAAAATGGCCCTCTTTTTCTTTGAGTGTGATAAAAGCATATGAGATGGTCGCTTCAAGGGTGGACGTGTAGTACTCCTTTCACCAACTTCGGAAATAACTTGTTTTTTCCCATGTCCCATCCTTGTATGTTTCAGGTTCTCTTGAAGTGAAGAAATGGAACCTCGTTTGGGAAGAGAAATTACATTAGGCCTATCAAATGTTGAAGGCTCTAGTAAAAAGGTAAAATAAACTTGAAGAACTTGATGTATTCTTTTCACCTCTTCTTCATTGTGATCACAAAGAGATACCCTACATAGTGAATCGATTTCACTTAATGTGTTGATTACCTTCTCATGCATCACACCATTTAGATAAACCTCTCCCATTTGTATATCTAATTGRGATGGAACTGCAATATCAATGTCTTCCATCTCGGGTATCATAGGTAATGTTTCTTCCACCACTTCATGGATCTTGGGCCCTTCAAAAAACTCTTTGACAATAGATTGCACTCAGGGTTATTCGCCCTGACAACTCAACGAACACGACGTGTTCGACGTCAAGTAGACCTCTTCGTCCGTCTAATAGAGTCAATTATGTCAAGTTGACTTTTAGTCAAAATTTTTGACCCTGCCCATTTGCCACATGTCTACCAGTTGGCAACTACGTGGCAAAAACCAGGGCGCATTCGGATGTGGGCGACCTCGGGTAGGGCGACTGCGGGTAGGGGCGAGTGCGATAGGGGCGACCCTTCACCACCCGCACTCGCCCTTTCGCCATCCGAAGTCGCCCCTACCCGTAGTCGCCTTTTTTGGACCCGCGGTCGCCCTAGCCACAGTCGCCTTTTGGGGGCTTTTCACATCGGATGGAAATATCTGCTCGTCGGGCAGAATTTTTTTTAAATTTGGGCGACCGCGGGTGTGGGCGCCTTCAAATTTGTCAAGCATATGCGACACTCGACATACTCGACATGCGACGTCAGATAGACAACTCGACACCAAAACCCGAAAACGCGTTTGACAGAATAACCCTGATTGCACCCCAAAAATATGCTTGCATGTAGATACTATGTCGAGGCAATTGCAATAGTATGTTTTCAAAGACACACTATACCAAAGAGTGGGAGAAGTCTCATTTTTGACATGGAATAGGAGATGATCTTTATCAATCACCTCCAAAACGTCCATTGGGGACAGTTTGTAAGCTTTGAGTATCCGCTCTCCTCCTTTCAATCGACGACGGTGAGTTTTGTCATTTCCTCTTTGTATCATGTACCGCTCCAAATCATCTAGTCATTAGACAAGTAAATATGAACTTAGTATCATGTGTGAAACATATGTATAAATTTGAAATAATAAAAATGTAAAAGAATGTGGAACTTACTCAATCGTTGAGTCATTTTGAATTGACTCAATAATGTGGGTTGGACCACATGGGTGCCATCTTTGGCACTACCAACAATGGCCACAATAAGATCTCAAAGCGACCAGTTCACCTTCCCTTGAAGAAGAGTATACTTGATCAACTCCCAATGTCTTTCAACATGGTTAGTTGTATCCATTCCTCCATAAGCAAAAAGCCTCCCGAATCAAGGCCACAACCTTCTCCAAGGTACATTAATTCTGGCCCATCCGGAATTAATGTATGTAGCAAATGTCGGAATGTGTTGAAACTCAACACAAAAGTTTCTCAAATTCTCATCAAAATGAGTCTCATTGGGACAAAGCATCAAGACATGTAATGCCCTCCAAACACGATCTTTGTCCTCATTAGGAACATGTGTTAACAAATTTTCACTCCATGCTTTCATAACATGAAAGTGACATAACAAGACCTGTGCACCTATTTGTTTTTTTGCACCTTCCTCATAAGTCAACACAAGGCATCATTCTTTACAACAGTTTGAATTGCGTTCAAAGATTTCTTGTGTTTATCAATGACTATTGCAAACGGCCTAATCTCTCCCAAAGATTCAAAGACATGGGTCAATGCTATTTCAATAGCAATACCCTCATGCCCTTGTTTCATATCATTGCTGCATAACATGTAAAAAAACGGAATCCCTATTCCATCTTGATTTGGCACAATAGCCGCATAAAGAGGTAAACCATATTGATTGGTTTTGAAAGTAGAGTCCAATGCCCAAGAATTATTACCGGGAAATCTTTTAGCCGAATTACGCATGAACTCATCTTGAATGACAACCACAAACGGCCTCCTTCTTGGGTCTTCATCCGTAGGTGCATAAGGTTGATAATAGAGAATCTTCCCTTGTACTTGTAGTCTCATAATCTCAATTTGGGCCGCATCCCAGTCATCCTTGCAAAGTGCGTCTATACACACAATAACAAAAAGTTGTAACCAAATTAGAAATTCAAAATGAATAATTCGATTCTATTGTGAATTACAATGAAACTTTTCTTATGTACTTCAAATTTTCCAAAAATTCAAAATTCAAAATTCATACTATTTAGGCTATTTCATAAATTAATAAAATTTAATCAATCATCATAAAAGAAAAATTTGCAAATCTCCATTTGAAGACAAGAAGTAGGTCTCTTGGAATGTTGAATCTTCTAGATTTGTCACTCCACCTTCATGCACTCCTTGAAGAAATTTTTTCACCCCCACCAACTCACTTGCATCATCCTCCAAATCGGAAGGGTAGAAGTTATCGTCCTCCATGTAATCTCCATCATCCTCCATTTTTGACGCCAAACCTTCACGCATTCTTCAAACACTCATACACATAATCTCCATTTAGAACAATGTATGTCAATAATATTGAAACCTTAAATATCAACAACCCTAATTCTTGACAATCTTATTAATTTTGAAGTTCAAGAACAGTACAATTGAAGAAAAAACAATGCACAATACACATTTCTACATTATATCAAGTATTATCATCCTACAAGGATAAAAATATATTCTTACACTTTCTACACTTTTTTCACAAACATTGTAGCATAATAGTACCCTTTTTTCTTTACAAATATAAACCCTAAACCATATTACGCACTCCACATACTCCATACATTATCACATACAATATCATAGAGCAATGCATGAGGAATTTTAGAATAGAGAGTTGTTCATACCTTTCTGTCAATGTTAGAGGAGTGTGGGAAGAGAGGATGGGGGTGAGCACGAAATAGCTCCCAATCAAATTGGATCGCGATGGCGGCGTCGATGAGTACAGAGTACATCAGGGCGGTATGGGCCGACGCCAGGTATCGGAGCCCGGGTATCGGGCCAACGAAAGAGCAGCCAGCTCGACGGCGAACGGCCTCGCGAGGGCCGGCCTGAATGGACCTCGGCTAACGGCCTCCTGAGCGGGCAGATGGGAAGGCGGGCAGGGGAGGCGCCCCCCCCCCCCCACTATCCCGCCCTTAGTGGCGAGGGGTTGCGACGGAGAGTGAGGGGGTCGGGACGATGAGTAGGTTTAGGGCTCTTCAGGGTTCTTGATGGACACATGATTCCCTTCGAAGCCTCTGGAAATGGCAGCTGATGTGGTGCTATACCATTGGGGGAACCCGAGAGAAAGCCTTGCAAGCTGGAAAGTAAAGTCATAACGGGATATTTTCCAACCCCTTAGGATCTGAGTAAAGAAAGGGCTTTCAGATATAGGGAAAACACCTTAAAACGTTGTCGGGTAGAGAGGAGCGCACTTAGGGAACACACGGGGTGTCTAGCTGCAGGTTGTGAGTGTAGATGAAAGATAAGTAAAAAAAAACTCGAATCTTCACTTGATCTTCAGTTCTATCTTTGCTTGATCTTCACTTCAATCTTCCGTTGACCTATCTTGTGGTGGTTCTATAGGGCCAAAGGTTAAGGTAGGGTGATGTGAGCGCTTATTTACCCACCCTTGGTAAATAAGTGAGCACAACCAGGCTCTTGAGTTTTAGGTTTGATTCTCGTTCTATAGGTGCCTAGCGTAAATCCATTGTGCCTTCCAAGCAATGGATCTTTTCTAAATCCTAAACATACACATGTTTGCAAGAACTAAAGAAATCAAGAAAAACTAACTTAAACTGCAAGTTTTACTCTAATTGGGTCGTACCAACTAGGCCGCGGTGGTTTTTGAAAGAAAGGTGATATAGTCTAAATTTAGCCACATATAAAGATAGAAAATTTCATGCCATTTCCAAAAATATAAAACTCAACATTATGCGACCTTCCTAGCAAGAGTTATGGACGGATGAAGTTTAGCCCTTCCGAGGCTATTTAAACTTCATCCATGATGTAGGACGTGCTTCCTAATTCAATTAACTTTGAAAATTGAACCCTAGACTTAGGTGGTTAGGACCTGACTAAATACCAAGTTTTGACTTGGATGAACTATTATAGGTTGACTTCATCCGTTCCTTGACCCAAACTTCATCCTTGAATATCTCACTCGTTTTAGCTCCAAATTCTAAGTGTGAGATGGTTCTGGAAACCTCTAACTAGACTCTACAACAATAACTCCTTGGTTCTTGAAATATTCGTATTCTAGACACTCTGAATTGACTTGAGAGTTCGGTCTTACTTTTAAATGTCTATTTTTGAGAAATTAAAATGGAGGGTTTGAAGTTAGGAACTTACCTCAGAGTTGGTGTTGTTGTTTAGGTAATTGTATACCCCTTCAAAATCCCCATCATTCGCCATGTTTTGGAACCGTTTAGTAATTTTACCCACGGCTTAAATATGAGGTTTTAATACAAAGTTTTGGAATTCCTAACTTCTACTTCTAACTACTTGCTTACTTCTTTTCTTTCTCTATCCTTCTTTCCCTTCTAAACTATTCACTCCCCACTTCAAGGTGCTCCGTGGCTTTTGATGACTTCTCCTATTTATCTATTTGAAATTTTATACTGTACTTTCCTAATCGTTGGTTTAGGGAGCTCTTGACTTTCTAACCACTACTTTTCCATTACTTTCTTGCCTAATTGACACCTTGCGACGGTTCACATGGTCCACCTTTTGTGTCTTAATTCTATTGGACCCCGTATTTCTATGGTTCTAATTCTCTTCTAATTCTCTACTACTAATTCTCTATCTCTCCTATCTCTTCAAACTCCTAAATTGTCACTTCATCTCTCTCTATTTCCAAGGTGGTTTTGATAGTTCCAAGTGTTCTACTTCCTATGGTTTTTGAGCCTCTTTTTGCAATGGAAACTTTGCAAATTGAGATTCTTTAGCCTCCTACCTTCTTAATTTCCCTCCTCTTCATCCTACTCCTAATTTTCTCTACCCTCCTAACTACTAAAATTTCTACTTTCAAGAGGCAAGATTAGGTGGTGGACAAAGTGGCAATTAGTTTATTTTGTTTTGTTTTTAAAAGCAAGAGTTTTTTTTCTCATAAGAAAGTTTTGGAACTAGTTTGGCAAAGGGTATTGAAACCAGTTCGGAGCGGCCCAAGCACCAAGTTGGCAGTCCAGCACCCCAAGCTGACAGTCCAGCAACCAAGGACAGAAACCCAGTCGGACAGAAACCCAGTCGGGAGATCAGACCCCAGGCAGGCAGTTCAGATCCAGTCGGGCAGAGCCCAGACACCGCCTGTGCAAAGCTCGTCCTTGCCCAATTCGGTCCTTTGGCCCTATTCGGGTTTTTTGCCCAATTCGGTTTTGTTTGTTTAATTTTTGAATTTTTTGGGGTGTTCTCCTAAACAAGGAACTAGCTTGCCTAACACACTTAGCTAAACGGAAACAACTCTTGGTATTCTAATTTTTAAGGGTTTTTGTCAAAGTCAAAGCTTCGCCGTATTTTGGGAAATCAATAAAAAAACACTCCTAAACTCACAACACCCAAAGTCAAAGCTTCGCCGTTGGTTACCAAATCACTTAAAACTAAAGAAATTCATAAGGGGCAAAGTCAAAGCTCCGCCGTCCCAAATGGGACAAAGAAATTTGGAAACAACAACAAAATAACTTTGTTAGTACAAAAACCAACTACAACATGTGTTAGTACAATATAAACCAAAGAAAACAACAAATTAGCACATGTGTTAGTATAAAACAACTTCAAAAGACACTAGAGGGCTCCCCAAGCTTTAATATACCAAATGTGTTTACAAGCACTTGTATGAGTAGTCCTAGCCTAAACTCAAAAATTCTAAACTTGTTGCAAATTCTACACCATACGTTCCTATCATGCAAGCATGACCCAGGAAGCATTTCCCACCAATCCAAAGTGCTTAGTCCTAGAGGACCAACATGTTTTTTTTTTTGGCTATATAGGAATTTGGGCAAGTACATGTGATTGAAGATTTCCATATTTTTGTCCCAAATTTTAGTAGAAGGTGGGGACAAAGAAATGCACTTAATTTGTATGCACTAAATTTCATGCCATTTGGAAATATGAGCCAAAAGTTATGGCTTGATATAGTATTTTTTTTTTGTAAATGGGTGGTATTGGCAGATGAGGGAAATCACTTTTTACGTAAATGTGGGATATGCAAGTTAGTTCATGGTTTAAAAAAGAACCCAAAACCCTAATCCGCCAACCGAAACCCTAAAATCACCGTCTTGCGCAGGACGGTGGCGATGGTCTTCTTCCTCAATTTTGTCGGGGTCAATGTCTTGCAACATCGCGGTCCTGCACGTTTGTGCTTGGTTGGGTCCTGTGGGCTAGGCCTAGGATTTTGACAGGCCAAATAAGTGGGGCCCACTTAGGTATGCACGATTCAACGTCACGCAGATGTGGGGGCCTTATTGAGGCCCCATTTTGATCTTAATGGTTTTTGATGTCTCGGAAGACTACATTGGCTTAGGGTTCATTACGAGAATGACCGACTAGTTTCTGTAGCATTTTGCACAATACTCATGATTTTTCGGGAGTACAATATAATTAGAAAAAAATTAGAAAAACATTTAAAAATATGTTTAATGCATATTCCTTCAAGAAGAAGGTACCCTAGGAAGGAAAAGTATAGAAAAATTCTCTAAGTAGGAGAACTAGAAAAGTGAAAAATATCCTGAAAATAGGTACTTTGATGTTTTAATTTTAAAAAATAGGGAAATTTCTTTTACAAAAAAAACTAAAATTTGGAAATTTGGGAAGACTTTATAATAAAGAGATTTCACTAAAAGAATGATCTTAAAACCATCTTGTTTGTTTAGAAGTGCGCGTGCAAGGGAGCCCTGTTGACACCAATGTAGAGGAAATAAAATAATATTTTCTTAAATTCTCTTTGGTAGATACATGCATGCCTAGTGTGGAAATAGACCATAGAAATTTTATCTCTAGATCATTAATTTTGGAAACTCCCCAGTACTAAAAAACCCTCAACCGCAAAGTGTGACAAATGAGCTAAATCAAAATTTAAATAGAAAATGATTTTTTAAAATTTCTAGAAAATAAGGGATCTGATTGCCATAAAGTTAGACATCTCCAATAAAAATTTCAAGTTGATTGGGTTCATGCTCCAAAAGTTATAGCACATGACAACTTTGTCATTACAAGTGTGATGCAAAATAAGACCGGTCTTTCTTGCATTCACCCTTAGAAGCATATTTAAAAAAAGGGCCATTATAAGGCACCAAAAAAATATTGATAAAAAGGACAAAAAGCTTTGAATGCCAAAATTTTGAAGTGGAGGGAGGCAAACCTCATTTCATTTGAGTGACTTTTGAAAAGAAATTGCCCCATTGCAAAGCCCGTAATTCAAACCTCAAATGAGAGGAAAAGATTCTACATTAAAAAAAGATCTTTCATGAAGAAAAGAAAAGTTCCAATTTATTGGCACACATAGCAAAGCTTGAAAAGGTATGAAAATTATGTCTTTTCCTAGTACTTGCAGGCTCTCCATATTTTGCCAACTTGTTAGACCAGCCCTTAAATGGTCGCTTCATGAGCATACTGCCTTATATTTGAAAACCCTGAATTTATTTTGAGACGGAGGGAATATCATATTTCTGACTCGGTAATCACATCTGACTCCCAGTTGAATCCAAGTATCCAACATCGTCTGCAAGAGAGCTACTCCTGTACTTTTGCAGGTACTTCGTCCAGACCATGAATGACAAGAAAACCACGAAAGGGCRWTGGCACTCTGGCAAAACATGGAAGCAGCGTTCTGGCAAAACATGGAAGGAGCGTACTGGCAAAACATGGAAGACGCGTACTGGCAAAACATGGAAAGGGCGCCCTGGCAAAACTTGGAAAAAGGGCACTGGCAAGATAACTGCCTGAAGTCACAACCCAAACAGAATCTTGGTTCCTGTACTTTTGCTCATTCTGCTTGAAGACCAGAAAACCACAAAGCAGCACCCCAAAGAAGTAACAGTAAAAGGGTTGTCGCTGATTTCGAAGGTAACACTCAGTCGTCGCCTAAGAGATTCGAACTCTTGCGGGGAAACCCCATGTACTTAGCAGGCACACGCCTTAACCACTCGGCCAAAGCGACAAGGCAACAGCTGTCACATCTAAAGATGCTCAAGCTTCAGATGTCTCTGCAGCTCCACAACTCCACACCTAACTACAACGCCGAAGTGGGCCATTTCACCAGAAAGGTGTAAAGAACAAAATGGAAAAAAGATCTCAAGCTTACCTGTGAGAAACGACCTCCGTCCATCACCGCCTGCGGAATGGGCAGACGGACGTTCGCCTCGCAAGCCAATTACGAATTCCAAGGAGCTCAGATTCAGCTGCAGCAATTGCAGGCTCAGGATGGAGAGCCTTGAATCATCGTGCGGGTCGAGGTTCGTGTCAATGTTAGAGAACACTGATCAGATGTACGCACTGTGGAACAAATCCTGTAAAAGTATAGTCGAGCAAACTTCACATGTGGAAATAGTTTACCTGATACATTCTACCCTTACAAACGATGTAGTAAAATAAGGAATCCAAAGACTAATGTCTAATGGGCAGACATTCCGTATGGCTGATAATCAAGCTCGAGGGGTGAGGAACTGAGCATATCTGCGTCCTACGTGCTACACCATACCAGTCTGCCATGCTTTTGGAATGTAAAGAGTTATTTGACGTACCTCGTTGTGTGGTCTGACTTAGCCAATTGAAATGAGCATGGCCAGAATCCAGTGAAGCCTCTTAGTCAAGAGGCACTTTGGTTCCATCTTCAACGAGAAATCTCAACGGAAACATTAGAKATTCTGTACTCAAAGAGATAGCTTAATTCAAGAAAGTATTACTCCGAAGTAAAATTTACACAAGGTTTGAGACATGTTGCACGTTTAACGAAGAAGTTATCAGTATTTCACAAGATTTACTCATCAATTTCACCTGTCAGGATGATGTTGAAGTCAACAGAAACTCCCTCCCCTGGTTGTCAAGTACGTTGCTAGGGTTTCTGACTAAAAGGGTTCCTCTAAGTACACAATATGGTACTCTCATTAATCCTACGAAGTGATCTTGTATCTGTGCACACAGCTTGCATGTGCCAAGGAGAAGGTAGCGTCACCTTTAGAGCATAAGTCCAGAAGTAGTGTAGACCAACTGACAGAAAGTGCTGATCCAAGGAAACTTGATCTTCCACAGTTGCTCCCAGATTGTCTAGCTGAGGTGCTGAAACGTCTCGAATGTTTTAGAGAGCCCCTGTCGCTCTACGTCGAGTTGCCGCGGGGTTCTTCAACTCGTTTTTCAACTTGTTCTTCAATCATCAAAATCACTGGAATTTCTTTGATTCGCTATTTTGAGACAGGACACTAGATCTAGGTGTGCTGGCAGGAGTCACGGTTGTCGAAAAGATTTTGACCAAATCGTCGAGAGTTCCATCCAACATCTCCTCAAATTCTGAGTCGATTGAGCCCCTTTCCTCGGACCCTGACTCCGAAACAGAGTCGTTAGTATCCTCTGCCACAATAACCATGTCCGCCACTAGAGCATGGGTTTCCGACACATCGACATCCTCTGCCACAATCAACCTATTCGTTGTGGAAGAATTGGCTTCATATTCGTCAGTTCCACTAGTGACGATCGACCAGTCCATTGATGAAGAGTTGCCTTCCTTAAAAGACCGTGTTTCATCTTTGACCACATCCAGAGGTGAATTAGGAAGCAGAAGTTCCACAGAGGCTTCTTGCAAGMTGGACGTTTCAGGCAACTCTTCTGTTGAGTCCAACTGTGTCATCATCCTAGATAACGGGGAGATTGAGGATACTTCAAAATGCTCAACCAAAAACGATCTCACTGAAGATGATTCCTCCTCAAGGGAGTTCTCTGCAGCAGTATCTGTCGAAGCCTCCAAATTATTTGCATGGTCATCCCGATTATCACCTGCGTTGAACAAGTACCTTCTGGAACTTTCGATGCCCTGTCGAGGGCTTCTTACTTGTCGCACATATGGAGAATAGTCTTCAAGTGTAGGCAAAAAATCAGCATCTGGAGTACTGGCTGCCATCACTTGATCTGCCTCAAGAGGAACACACTTACCATTTTTCTCTTCAACAGGTATTGATCTGCTCTCCGAATCTTGGAATTCCACAAAAGACCCTAAGCTGAGTAGACGATATTGGGGCACATCCGCGTTGACATGCTTTTGTCGATACAAGTCCTTGTCACCCTCTGATTTAGAGGCCCAATTTCCAGATGAAAAAATATCCGCATCACTTCCACTGCCGTAGTCGTGGGTAAATGAATTTTTTCCACGCYCATTCTTTCCATCCCATTTCGACGAGAATTTTTGACTCTTGATAGCAAGGGGCCCTGAAGCGCCCACTCGGAAATGATAGTCGTCATCAACTATATAATCTAGTGAAATTTGGTTCCTAGAAAGCATGCTGCTGTCTGATGCATCGGAGTCTTGTCGTCCATGTTCAAGAGTGCCTGCCCAACTGGAATTACTTCCCTGAGCAGCATGTCTGAAAAGGCCAAACACATATTAGAAACACACAATGCATGAAGCCTATAAAAATAGAATATGCAAGAATCAGGCAATTAATTGAGGAGAAAGGCTCATACTTCTCGAGAACACTTGAGGAATTGAATTTCATGTGTATAACATCACATGAGACCATCTCCGCCGGATTAAGTTGTGCCATTAGCGGTAAGTCAGCATTTTTATCCTGTCAAATAAGGCAAATGGAGACGACCAAGTTAGTGAAAATCTAGCAATGAAGCTTTCTTGATGATGATTCTCAATCTCCTGCATTTCAAGTTGGCGAACTATACAAGGCAAGAAGGAAAATAGATATGCTGTGAACACATGCAATATACCCCGAAGAGGGAGAAAATCCAAATTAAATTGGAAGATAATATGAATGTCTCCCGGACCTGTAGCTTTGCCACAATGGGTGTCAAAAGCTGAAAGGATGTTGAGAGCTGTTGAACTTCCAAGGCGGTCTGTTTTGCCTGCTCTTCCTGTCATCACAAAAATAATCCACGACACAAAAAAATTGAATAGGCTTTCACGGATTTACATTTAATCGCTGATGACCTTCTCAAGTAGTGCTGCTCATGCACTTTCGGCATTATTTCTTGMACACGAAAAATCTGGAGCTTCATATTGTCTTAATTCAAGCCACAAAACGCTGGTCGATGTCACTTGCGTACCTGTGCAGCGACCTTCTCAGCAAGACCGCATATTAGAGCAGCTACGTGAAGTGATTGCTCGTTGCGAACTTCGTCAATGCTGTCCTGAGTAAGATTTGAATTGTTTCGCTGGAGCTCGGATATTTTAGCGTCGTATTTCCTAATATCTGCCATCTCGTCCTCCAAACGCTTACATTTTGCTACTTCAATCGAATTAATATTGAGTTTATTCACCTAAACGCAAAAAGACAATACACATCATTAGAACTTCAATCTGGAACCACCAAGGTTGCCTCACCCTTCAAGAAGTTACCCAGGACATGGCAGAATGTAGTACGCAAGCAATCYAAGGATCTCAGAAGGAGGGCACCATGGACATCTTCAGCATGAGTAGAATACGGTAGTACGCTTTGGAGGTAAATGTCTATGTTCAACACGAAGAAATTATCTCAGAAGACATCTTGCAGTCTTCTGAGATAATTTTTTCTTGCTAAATATAGACATTCACCTCATTCAGCCATTACAGCAAGCAGTAGTGAAATCAACCTCAACGACGCAGACGAATCCTTCAGCACGTCAGACTGCAAATGAATAAAGCTAATATCCTATAAAAATATTTCGAGTAATATTTACATGAGCAGGAGTTGCCAAACTCGTTAATGATGAAAGCTGCCGGCTCAAATGCAACCACTCAGAATCTTTATATTTCAAAACTCACCGAAATTATTTGACCTCAAATTAGTTAACMATAGCCAGGAAAGAGATAAGTTCGAATAAAAAACACCGTTGGCCTAAGAGAAAGATCAATGACTATCAAAGAATGACAATACGTGAAATCATTCGTATGAGCATCACTCCTGTTCAGCTAATAGATGTCATGCCGTAAGTCTACTCAATTGCATGATCATTCACCASCTTCTAAAAATTGCAACTGTCTCACATAGACTCTGATTGTGGATCACCATCAGAAGGACAATGTACAAGTTACCTGAAGATCCTTAACAAAACTCGTTGTTTGTTCCTTCTGCTCGGTTACCTGCAAAGAACGATCATGATCAAACCTCATCAGCAATGCGAAATTTATATTTGGACAAGTCATTTATATTGTGACGGTTCACCTAAAACGAAAAAGGTAAACGCTCAATCACATCGTCAATTAACGTGAATGAAACAATTGTGAAAACCTCAAATGCTCAAATCCATTATCAAATTAAATTCACCCACTTTCGATTTGGACGCAAGAGCTGCCGTGAGCTGCTCCACCTTCAGCTGCAAGGCTGCCACCACGCTATCAATAACAGCAGGATCTTTGATGTTTTCGGGGAAGTTCCTTTTAAATTCATGACCTGTGGGTATGAGTTCAGGGTCTTCTTGGCCTTGAGGAAGGTGACTTGAGCTATCGGATACATCAGTGCTGGTTGAAGAGATGATCTCTTCACTGTTATGCAGGGCACGGAGACTTAATCCGCTCGAATTTAAATTGTAGATACAAGTCTCAGGTTTAGCCTTGAAGAGGCTGAAGGGTTTCATCTCTTCAATCTGTCACACAAGACTTCATAAAGGTGTAAGAACCCAGAAACAAGCACCTAGGAACATTTGTAGGAGAAAACCCAATAAAGAGCATAAGAGCAYATTCACAKTACATTCGAATAAATGAATAGCGCATCATATCAACCTGAGCTTTCAGCCTAGAAGTTATTTGAAGGAGTTCTTCTTGAGTCTTGTTCAGCGCTTGCTCCTTTACAGAGACGAGCGTTGTCTGCTCCTTCAGCGCAYACTCCAGATGGTCCACTTTCTCAACCATTGAGTTGTACTCCTGAAGTAAGGCTTGCCTTTCAATTTCTCTTGCAGTTGTTTCCATTCTCAATCGATCCAAAGCCTCTTTCAACTGTGTAAGCTCCATCAAAGTTAAATTCGTATCCTGCAAAGACATGGACACACCTCAAAATGCTAATGTTCATGCCTATTGGAGACATACTAACTCTCTCGACTAAACGATTTGATTCACTCCATCGTACTTTGAATATAGTTTTGCCTGAAGAGTCTAAAAATTTCAATCTCTTCAATTTGGCACACAAGACTTCATAAAGGTGTAAGAACCCAGAAACAAACACCTAGGAAAATTTGTAGGAGAAAACCCAATAAAGAGCAAATTGAAAGTAAAGAAAGGAAGAAAGAATTGCAAATCGCATCATATCAACCTGAACTTGCAGCCTAGAAGTCAATCGAAGGAGTTCTTCTTGAGTCTTGTTCAGCGCTTGCTCCTTTTCAGAAACGAGCGTTGTCTKCTCCTTCAGCGTACATTCAAGATGGCCCACTTTCTCAACCATTGAGTTGTACTCCTGAAGTAAGGCTTGCCTTTCAATTTCTCTTGCAGTTGTCTCCATTTTCAATCGATCCAAAGTCTCTCTCAACTTCGTAAGCTCCAACAAAGTTAAATTCATATCCTGCAAGAATATGAAAACACCTCAAAATGATGTTCACGCCTATTGGAGACATACTAACTCTCTCGACTAAACTATTTGATTCGCAACAAAGACGAATAAATAATTGCAAAAAAGCATCATATCAACCTGAACTTGTAGCCTAGAAGTTAATCGGAGGAGTTCTTCTTGAGTCTTGTTCAGCGCTTGCTCCTTTTCAGAAACGAGCGTTGTCTGCTCCTTCAGGGCACATTCCAGATGAGCCACTTTCTCAACCATCGAGTTGTACTCCTGAAGTAAGGTTTGCCTTTCAATTTCTCTTGCAGTCGTTTCCATTTTCAATCTATCCAGAACCTTTCTTAACTTCGTAAACTCCAACAAAGTTAAATTCATATCCTGCAAAGACATGAACAGACCTCAAAATGCTGAAACTAACTCTCCCGACTAAAGGGTTGGACTCACTGCATCATACTTTGGATATCTTCGAATCCGAAGAGTAAATCGAATATTTCGGGATTCTCCAACAGGCCCTTGCGAAAGACTCCTGACATTTCGACACAATCGTGATTCTGTACAGCGAAACTTACTCTGTGTTCATCTCCGCAAGTGATGACTGATTCAGCACCTCCAGCTGTAGACTCATTGCAATCTTCGGTCCTTGCGACAAACTTTGCAAAATTCACCAGCTGGTTCCGAAARAGCTGAACCTCCAGGTCCAAGTTAGAGAGTACCCCGCTGGTCGACTCAAGACGAGATTGCAATTCAGACACGTGAGCATCAGACAGAGACGAACTTCTCTCATTCTCAGAAATCTGAACCTGCATGCGCAAAATCATCTCATCACGACTCTTCAGTTGTTTCCGCAGTCTGTGCACCATATCCCTCTTTGCTGTACGACCAATCTGCACTCCTGCAAATAGAAGAGGTTCCCTTTAGACATTTCTACGAACAACACACTCTTTCCAAACTATAAATGTCACTTCGAATAGTCAAAAAACGACTAATTGAACCCTCCGCAATAGACCAAAGTCCTAGAAGACCATTATTACTTGCTTTCATTAAGCAACCATTACCTTGCTGATTACTATGACGCACATCCTCATGAGAGAATGTACCTCTCCTTTGGAAGGGCTTCTCCTCTTCAGTGAACTCCACTGAAGGGGGAGATTGTTTGCTATCACGAAAATTGTTTGCAAGTAACGCATCAGCAAGTCCTGTGCTGGTTCCTCGTGAAAGCGCTGAAGCTATTGGCAACCCTGCTTAGAGCAAGTTCACCAATGAAATGTTTCACAGTCCCATCCATCATTGTAGCTAATGTGAACAGAAACGAAGAAATCTGCACAAAAACACTACACCCAACGAAGATAACCTTACTTTTCCGTAGACACTGTACAGCTACTACAACGCAAGAGCAGGATAAAGAGTCTGACCTGAGTGCACAGAGTTAGCAAGGGAGCTCGAAGCTGCACTCTCCACTAAATCCTGATGAGGGCAGGCTTCAGGTGTTTCTATACCCCAAYAATCAGGCTCAAAACCGTCTGCGAGGAAGTAAAAACATTTACAGGCTTAATGCACCTTGACCAACGGGAAACTTGGCAGAAGGTATGTGTTCATATATTCACATCAAAAGAATGAAGTAGACTCAAGACAAGATTGTATGTAGCAGAACAGTTCATGGAATTGGTGAAAACTCCTCGGCGTAAGCTTAGCTTACCCAACCCAACAATCAACAAATAAGATACAAAGCACCCCGTTGAATTTACACTTGCAATTTAGAAYTCCAATCACGATRGAAAGTAATGAAGTAGCCATCACCTCAAACCCGCATATAGATTCAAAATACTTAATTGATTCCACCAAATAGATATGAAGTCACTCGCCAATCTGCTGGCAGATATGTAATGTTCCCTATATACCCTATTGAATTTTTCCGAAAATCAACATGAATTCCGTCAAAACATTTGAATGAGGGTTACCATCGTAATTTGTACGCTGCGCTTTGCCTGATTTCCTCTCACCATCTTCCTCTGTATCTTCAAATTCATGCTTCTGTCTTCGTCTAATGAGATAGCTCAGAGCTGTAACGGCGGCTCCTCCAGCAAGGAGAATCCAATTCGGTCCCTCATTACCTCCCGGCATGGCTTTTCCTTCGTGGATCTTCGCCCTTAGACCCTCGACATTGAGCTACGATAATGAAACAAACTTTGAATTTTATTTTTCTCACAGTAACTCAAAATGATGCAAACGTTGAGTCTTCAGGCTTCACATCGGTGCCGCAAAATGTTCCCGCAACAAACCTACAACGGCAGTTGAAAGAATTCAGAGATAGTGTTCGATTAACACACTCTGCTTTTAAGGGAAAACTCTCATTCCATTCATCAAAACATGAGCAATCACGTACATCAATCAGTGTTCGTGAACCTCATTGGCTTTACAGATGCAATCACTTACATGTGCACTCTAATATGAAAGTAGTCCAGAGCATCACGAAAACAGCACAAATAGAACATGGCCAAGCTGAGTCATTAACAACCCTTAGCATAACTTTARTACCCTGAGGAAAAGCTGATGAGAGATCATTGAAAAATTCTAAAGAACAATRAAATGAAGAAATACCTTAACAGGAGCAGCATCTCAATAAACTACACCAACATCCATCATTGTATTCGTCCTCGGCTGCGCCTTCAGGCACAATATTTTCTACTGTCTTTACCGTGTTCAAGCTTAGGAACTGACGTGATGCCATTACTCCGTGCTGCACATCTCCCAAGCTCGCATTCAGAAAGCTATGGAACACGTGATTTCGAGTAGCTTACAAGCATCTCAAATAATAAACTGTTTCGGATTCTAGCACGCTGTCAAAAGTTTCTATAAATACTAGTTTAGCGCTCCCTGCCTTACTTGAACAGAAGAATACAATATCATCCTCCCAGTCTGCTCCTCAGAAACAGCCGAAAACCTACTTACTCACGACGTGCGTAGTCCAACCACAGCTACACCAGTCTTGCTCTCACGGTCTCCACGCACTAAAGTGATTGTTCACTATGTCTTCAAATTGACAGACCTGGCCGCAGATCTTAGTTCACTTCTTCCACATCAACCGGTCCCGCTCCTCCTCCTACGTGGCAATATCACTACTATCGCATTCCCGATACCTTCTTTTGCAAACTACCGTCGATAGCGCGACCAAAATCACTCCACAGCACTCCTCCAAGTCCATCTCCAAATCACTCAAATTTCTCAAGAAAGACAACGACTCTAATTCAGAAATGGTCCTCTAATGAGAATACGAGTTCCCGAAACTTTCGCATCTCCACTTGCGAGTCCCGTCCTCAGCGTACATCGCAAGCGAAACCACTAGCGTTCTATCCACAAGAGCGGGATTTAAAGCTTCGCCAAAATTTCTTCCGAAATCCATCCACAGAATCGTAGAAAACTCTCCTCATTCACGACAGGGAATCAGAAACCAGGTCCTCCGCTCCGCACAAATTGCGCCATGAGAAAGCGATCGACCAAGATCCAACCGGAAATTCATGGGAAAAACTCCAAGAACGGGGGTAGCACTATTCTCCTCCGAGCGAGAAATGGAACAAGAGGAAGCTCCTCGTGCCAGGAATCAGGTAGCAAGCAATTCAGAGTCAACGAATCCAAGGACGTAAACGTGAAAGGAGCTCCAATATGCGCGGCACACGTCCGGAGGTTTGCCTACTGCTCCACTTTCTTTGCGGCCGGAAGGAGAAGACTACGGTGTCGTGAAATACGTATTCGTAGTTTCGTATCGTATATGTAAGAAAGAGAACTGCATGCGACCACGTGTGTACAGTATGTATACTTGTACAGTTGACACGCCGAGGAAAATATGAAGAAGATAAGACTCGAGGTACGGTTTCTAATGATGGTGCTTGAAATCATGTGTGTACAATTCATTGTCTCTTATATTTCATTATAGAAGTTTGAAAAGTTCTCAGTTTCTCCTGCCACTGTTTCTGCAAGAGTATCATCAATGTCTCTGGAAGTTAATAGCCACTGCTGCAGCGTGAACGTACCGCGTGAGTCGTGAGATCATGGGATCAGGGTTTAACTCCATAATCGAACCCAAAGCAGGTCTGAACGATTCCCTGTTTCTCCAGTCATAGGGGCTCCAAAGAAAAGCTTGGGAACAATGATTGGGAAAAACAGGCAGCTAGTTCAAAGTTACTCGGAGGAATTGGGAAAAATTTTGGTTGCAATTTGAAAACATTGGCAATAAATTGGTGGAAAAATCTATGGAATTTCTATTCTGAGTAAAAAATAAAGAAATATGTAGACACCTTATTTTGAAAAAACGGATCAATTTGGGAATCGAAGGAGATTAGCCACAAAATCTCAAAAACATTTTCCAAACACTAGGGGAGGCAACCCATTTCTGATCAAATAAGCAATTATGCATATTTAGAGTGCAAGTTTTTTGAATGTGGAATTTTTCCCATCTACTGCAATAAAGTTTGGAAGGATTGGATATTTTCCCAAAATATTATTACATAAAACAAAATTACTATGAATTTTTTAGTGGAAGATTCTCTTCGACCTACTAGTGATATAGACGTTTCTATTCCTGACCATAGGCTAATTGCAAAATTGACCAAGGGATGATTGCAATATTGAGAGCCTTGCAACCAATCATAATGAGTCACAACTACTCTATGGACTGCGCCATATCTTCACAAAAAGACAGTAGTCTATAGATTGGAATAGGTTGCCTCCCCTACTAGGGAACGGCCAAAAACACTATTTTTCCAATGTATTCTAAACTCCTTCAGATAGATTCGTTGACATCTAGATGGCTACAAGCGAGGCATCCATAGCCTAGAAAGGTCTTGGTAACGTGGTTAATCCCTAAAGTTCCAAGGCCTTTTTTGTCATCAAAAATCACTTGAAATTGTCATTTCTATGGAAAAGAACAAAATAATCATATTGCTTCAAAATTCAGAAAATCATGTAAAAATATGATGTTATACGAGCCTAACCAAAATTCACTTGGTTAATGTAGAGACAATAGGACTTTAGGGATTAACCCCTAAATGCTCAAATTGGTTTTTTGGGCAACATAGCAATTTTGGGTTGCTCACTACGAGACTGACTTTTGTACTTGAATGCAATTTTTTTGCGTTAAAAGCATTGGTGGCTGATTTGCCCCATTTCAAGGCACAGTTGAGATTCAGAATGCGCCGAAGGGAGGAGTGTGGCCCATTGTGCCGCCAAATCAGAAGGGTGGTGGAATTCCAGTTTACCTATGGATTTCCATTGAGTTGCACTTGGTATTAGGGCTTATGTTTGCAATGTGAATCCAATCCAAAAGTAGGTTTAAATTCATTCCTAAGACCCTCAATAACAACACTCTTTGACATCAAGTGCAAACATACCTATAACGTTTGACTGTGCTTCCATGTTGCTCCATTCACTGTTAAGTTGCTCCATCCACTGACCAACAATAGTGCATGTAACACGACATCAAAAAGTGACTAAAAAAAGAGCCAAAGAGTCTTAACTTCACATAGGCTAGTGTGTTTTGCAGCAACCAAAATAAAAATAAACATTAGAAGAGATTTGAGGCCTAAAGAAGATAGCAAAATCCTGGGAGTTCTTGGACTGTGGGAACTCACCGCATGAGCAATTTGACATGGTTAACCCTGTGCCACATCAAATAATATCAATCAATCATTTAATTAGTTAGTTAATTCATTTTAGCCTTTTTTTTCAATTTCTTTTTTTAACTCAAAAAATCTAGCAACAATGGATGGTTTACAGTTCATGGACAGGGAGGAGAACAACCTTGAAATGGCCCTCCTTTGCCCTCAAATATCTTCTAATGCATGACTTTCTAATTTTTTAATTCATAAAAACTTTGAAATTCAATCACTTTCACACCGTAGGTTCAAATGCCACGAAACAAAGTCCCACATAGAGAGCTTTCTCACGGTACCAAAAACTTGACCGGGGATGTACAGTCTAAAAGATCTCACCATAAAAAAAGAAAAAAAAAACCCGTTGGGCTAAGGTTAATATCTCATTTTCAACATGTCTGGAAAGAGAACATTTTACATCCGTCCCACGAGGCCTGGTACATGCGTACCACTCCCCTTTCAACTACCTCCATTGCAAGTCACAAATCATGGTTACCACAAAATCTTCACATGTACAAACCAACGAGGTTGACAAGCCAATCCGCTGGATGTAAGCACTAGAGAGCGCATTGGTAAAGGCGCATTCTACATGGGAGCAAGCCCAATAGGGCAAGCTCTCATGCAGAATGCGTCTGCATCAGCGCGTTTGTTAAGAGCCTAGGGAACTCAACCAGAATCCATTGGGAACCCTATGAATCAGCCACCCCTGTGAATTTGGCGGCACAATCGGCCACACTCCTTCCTCACACATGCTGCTTTTAACGTAAAAAAAAAAAATTTGCATTCAAGTACAAAAGCCAGTCTTGATTTCACACAAAACAACACAAACAAATACAAATTCACATCGGCCAGTGCTTCCTCACACATGTGCAAACTAGGTTCTTTCTTTCAATGGACTCAAACCAAGATTTCAAGCAACCACAAGGGACAGTATAGTGGAGTACCTTGGAAGTCATCTTTCAGCAACAGATGTACAGATCGTCACTCTGATCAGACTTTATTACAAATATAGTTACCAATTCACATTATTAAACTAGTTGACGTATGTTTGCACTTGGTATTAGGGGTGATGTTTGCAACATGAATCCAATCCAAAAGTAGGTCTAAATTCAGTCCTAAGACCCTCAATAACAACACTCTTTAACACCAAGTGCAAACATACCTGTACTCTAACAGATATAAATTCACGTTTGCCTGTGCTTCTTCAATCACAGTTACGTAACTGTGATCTCTTTCAACTCAAGCCAAGATCTCAAACAACTGCAAGGGAAAGTACTCCTGTACCTTTTCAGCAACAGATGTAGGGCAGATCTTCACTCGGACCCAGCTTTGCCCTCCTGCCGTTGCAAGTCATCCATCAGTATCAGTTTGCAAATTCAACGAAAAGGGTCCCTTGGATTCRCCCTTTTCGTTGAAATTACAAGCAGATGCTTGAGACACACACTTGGTGGCCTGGGCAAATCTTCAGTGGCCATGGCGATGTTGTGTGAAGTTTTACAACCCCGCCATAGCCACTGAAGATGGCRACACAAACTCAGGGATACCTTCCCTAAGGACTTATGGCAAGGTAGGAATCCTGTACCCAAATGTAACAGGAGTTTTTTTTATCAACACCTAGAATAAGCCCTAAAGGTACGTGCAAGTGGACCCAAAGTTGACAAGTGGTAGCCAAGAATGTGTCACTGTGATGTGGGCGGATTTTGCATTGGTCAATCTCCTTTGTGGAATACAAGCTTCCAATCTGTTGCTATTGGGTGTTTTTCTGATCACGTACTGGTGTGTTAGTCTCGGTCCACGGTAAGTGCATCTACGTAGTTGTTTCCACAAATTCATATTATATTCATACAAGTTGGGAAAAATGTGGAACCGATTTTGTTGGTTTCCTGAACGATTTCCTAACAAGTGCACATCATTTTATTTTGTAGCCACCCTCAAGATCTGCAAATTTTGAATAAGTGTTACTTTTAGGTACATCTACTTTAACCCCTAAAGTCCCAAATGTCCCCTCGGGGGTGGGGTGGAGGGACACTTGGGATTTCGGGCAAGCTTGTGTGGTCTCAATTTTTGACATGATTTTTTGAAACTTTTTTTGATGATAGAAAACCACATTAGCTTTCTGAAAATATAATTTTTGTCTTAATCGCTGCTCGGGAGCAAAAGTTATGCCTTACTGTGCATAAATTTCAATTTGTCGGGCAGAATAAAAAAATCACAAAAATATGTTTTTATTTTTATTTTTAATTTTTCTCTCTAAGATTATATTTTTTTGTACATTTGAAGCTTTGATTCATTTTATTTGGCAATCTAAGCATCCTCTTGAAAAAATAACTTATAGGATTCATTTCTAAATGCAATTTTCACAATTCTTTGAAAAAATTGTTGGACAAGGTTAAGTTTACTTGCCAAAACAATCTCTTCAGTTGTACTAATGAACACCTGACCCCTCTCAGCTGCCTTGGATGCTGGTCGCAAATCATGATGGTCAATAAATCGCCTGCTCTGATTCACAAGTACAAAGTACAAACCATAACTTACAGGCTGACACAGGAGCCAGTCGTCCGGATTTACTGTACAGATCCAAATTCACCAGTATACCTTTCACATAACGGAGACCAATGAAAAATTTAGGCCTGAAAGTCAAAAGCAGTGGCTATATAAAACATTACCTCCTTCCAGTRWTRAAGCCTCCTAATCATGAGCCAGGTACCAGCTCTTCCAAAATTTACAGAGTGCACTGGCAAATGCTGATAATCTCTTAAATCAGAGAATCAGACTCTGTATATGGCTGACAAAATTGAAGTTCAACCAAGGTGCAGTAACAGTAAGCAGCCGCTTAGCATTTTTGAAACGACCTAAGCTTACCTACAGCTTGTCCCAACTCCTTAATCAACGAAGAATCAGGGTGTCTCAGATGCTGCAACTCTGCAAGACCTTCGTTAACGCAGATCCTCCCACGTCTTCAGTTTCAAGAATGAAAGAGTTGAATCTCAGTCAACTGTCATGGACAAGTTCAATGAGCGGTTTGTTCCTGCTAACCACTGACAACGCAGCTACAGTGAATAGGGTCGGCCATGTCATGGGACCTGCTACCGGTAGCAGATTTTTTGATCTGGAGAAGCACATCATAAACAGCCCAGGGGAAACTCAAGAGGTGGACCTCCCGTCTCCCAATTGCAGAAACCTTGATATGGTCGGGATGGTAAGTGGCATGATACCAAGCCGACGCTTTGGCATGAATGTCATCATCCACCATATCATCMGCATTCATCTCAAACCACTGGCGAGTCTCGTCCATTAAGGAGCTCACAGCATCCCGAATCCTCTCGACGACGTTCCCTTTCCGCCGTGTTCCGGTATGATGTCGTGCCAGGTTCAGAATGTTTCCACTCACAGCCTCCGCCTCGGTTTCAATTCCATACTGGTTCATCAAGCCAATGAGTTTGCGGTCATACAGGTTTTTGTGATACTTGGCCATGTCTATGAAATCCTCGTAGCCTTTCACAACCATGTCGGTGTCGAATGCCTGCTCAATGGCTTCCCTTGGMGTTTCCGAGGGCAACTTCTTTAAGGACGCCGCCTTCACTTGGCGGAAGAGCTTCCCAAGGACGCGCTCTGATTCGTACGTCTGTTTGTCTTCCTTCTCCATGAAGTCTGGGTACCTATGGGGTCGCAAGTTCTGTGGGATGATCGCAGGCACTCCTGTTTTGGGGAAATCAACGGCAATGGAGACCAGCTTGGCAAGCTCGTGACATTCGATGCTGCGTGCCATCGCTGGCTGACTGTCAGAGTGCACAACATGTGCATTTGAAATCACACCCAGGCTGTCAGTTACCATGTACTTTACAAAAAACTCTTGAATCTCCTGCACACAATGAATGAAACACTRTCAACCATTGACACACAAGGTCCGTCAACCCATCCCACAAAAGTCATTCTAGAAAACCTACAATTGACAGGGTTTTATGTTAGAAACTGTGTCAAATGGCGTTACAATGGACAGAGTTTACCRCGGCTAGATTTTCTAGAAGACCTCTGGGAGCGGGGTTTTTCTACAAGTGAAGCAAAGAACCTCCAGCTTAATCAATTTACCCAGATCTATTCTATATTTGCACTCAAATGAAAGTATCAGAGCAAGTGGCTTGCCTCAATTGTGACGGGGTGGTCAAGATTCAAGGCTCCCGGGGAAGTGTAATCCATRGGATCGTCAGTCTTGGGTGGGATCAGCTCCTTATCCCAGCTCACGAAATAGAGGTCACCATCCAAGTCACTTCCAGAGCACTCATTTGGATGTGGCCTGCAAGGTTCAGAACAATCAATTTCAGCCCAAACATGAAAAAAACTCTGCATTAACCGTGCTTTTGAATGTATAGGTGTTCTCGAATACCTGGCTGCATTACAATTGGCAGGGCTTACAATAGAAACTGCCAACAATGCTACGATTTAGGAGAGACTGAGGTTTTCTAATAGATACTGCAAACAATTCACATCTCTACATACCAAAGGACAAGAGTCGTTAGAATGCAGGGAGTCTGGAATCCACCTGTGGCCCTTTTGGGGAAACACCAAACAATCCACCATGTGCCGAAGGCCAGGGACGTTGCGAGCCTTGAGCTTCCGGACGTCACCAGGATGCAAACACGGATTCTTCGCAACAACAACCCATCCCTCCACCACATGTGCWACATTCCCATTTGCCTCAGGACCAACTGGATACAGGTTGAAGTCTTCAAGCCCATCTTTCAGTCCTTGCCTACGCCCAGGAGCTGGTGTAACTTGCAGAAAAACTTCACCATAAGAAAGAGCTTTCGTTTCATCAAGACATCCTATCAGTACTCTTCCCTTGGGTTGAAGAATACGAGACCGCGTCCGCAAATCAAACAGCTGAGTTGCTCGAAACGCTTGCAGCAGCATCTTGACATATGGTTCACGCTGTGGCTGATACCCGGCTGCGAGCATCTCTACCAATCTTGTATGCATCTCTCCTGAATGATTAATCTAGAATCCACCAAGAGAAACACTGCTTCCGTTATAAACCTGCACATGCTATATGTACACTTATTTTGCAAAACTGCGGCTTGACGACGGCCAATACCCTAACACCTGTGCAAGGCCCCTGTCAAAATCTTGCAAATACAACAGCTGAAATTCGGGTACAATATGCAATTTGTATAGCCCATGTGCAGTTTGAACAAATACGGAGTAGGACATTCTTTAATCCTGCAACAGGACTACTRGTGACCAACATAATCTACAGTCATTATCAAAGGCAAAAGGTTGGGAATCCAAATAATACGTTAAGAAAGAGAGGAATGTTAAGGACCTGCAGAACATCTCGTGCAACATCCGCATCCTCCATCATTTCATCCAGCTTAGCAACCACGCRGTGTTGCATTTGCTCAAACACAGAATCCTGTACTCCAAGTGTGGACAAAAGCATGATGATCTGCCGGTTCAAGTACGAGGGGAGAAACCGGGAGTAGTTCAGAATATCAAGCCCCACATGCTTTGAAGCGAATTTTCGCATGCTAGGCCGTAACGAAAGCTTGGCCTTCGAGTGAGGGTCAATTGCCACCACACCTTTATACCCTCCGTACCGGATCTGAAAAGCAGATGGCACACTGACCCCTATCTCCCGTCTTTTCGCCCCATACTTCTTCGCGACCTCACTAGCAAATTCTTTAGAGATTTTCCCAATGCCATCCGAGAAACAGTACTTGGAAATCCCAAACTCGTCCTCTCTTTCAATATCAGGGATTTGATCCACTTCATGCTCTTGCACTTGCAGAGTTGGTGTGGACGAGGAGAAGCACTGCCCCATGCGAGCAGCACACTTGGCCACATTACGAATAGTRAGGAAATCTCCCATCCATTCCCTGATGCTTGCAGCTGTCAGCTGCGCATCGGATGCGAACATCCACACCGATTGCTCCCTCAACTGGCTTGAAGAGAATGCAAGAAACTCAAATCTGTGACCTCCAAGAACAAATCCCTCCTTCAAAGCTGCTAAAATCCTGTCATAGACTGGCGACCTTTCAGCATCCACTCCAGCYTGAGCTCCCCCTCTCGTAGGCACTGAGAGGGCATTCGACATCAGAGGCTCCAGATTCTCATCTACAAATGACATACGCATGAAGCGATCTGCGTATTTCGAAAAATGGCGTGTTACACGGTTTGAGGTATCAACCTCAGGCCCTGTACAATAAACCTTCGTGGGAGTGACAAGCAGTCTGCGTACCCAAATCAAGCCTGGAGAAAGTTTGATAGAAACAGCGTCCAAGTTAGGAGTGTTTTCCATCTCTTCCTGGATCTCTTTCACAGGCTCCCAGCAGGGAGCATCCCCCTTCCCTATTTTGTCCAGAGCCAGCTTTGCTTTTGCATCAGGAGGTTGTAGCAAATGATAGAAAGAAGAGTCAAGAGCTTCGCCACTTAGCTTCGAGGTTTGCACCAGCTGGTTCACCCTGAATACGAGGTCGAATTCGACTTTCACCCCTGCGGGTGGTTCCACTAGTGGAACAAGCACCTGAGAAGTGGCAAAGGAGGTACCCTTCTGGAGAGTGATTTGCTGGATTATAGGGGGGTGCGCTGCCAACCGAAAGTCTGCCAGTTTTTTGAAGAGGTCGTTCATGTCGTCACCTGTTCTGGSGGAAGAAATCTCGAGTATGTAAGTCAAGCACTGACTAATGCTTTTCTTGGGAGTGATATCCACCGTTCGTACCCAGAGTTCCAATTCCTCTGTGTTGACGTTGTATGGATCCACTGCAGGGGTGGTACCTGAGAAAAGGTCTCCTATGAAGTCTCTGGATTTCRAGGTGAYTACTTTTCGAACATARACGTGTGGTGGAGTCCTCAGCTGCATGAATCAGAAACACCGCAGAATTTCTTAAAATTGAACATCATATGTAAATGCCCGAGTGTGAAAGTACAACTACTATACCCGACGCCATATTAGATTGATCACAAAACAGCAAAGCARTGAGACTACAGTGAGCGGGTGGGAGGGACATCTCTAAATTCAGTCCTTACTCTATTCCTTCCTATCAACGTTCTCGAACTTTTCTTATCACAAATCACCAAAGATGAACTCAGAAGCAATACATACGTAGAAAGAGCTGACATCTTTTTCTTATGAAAACATAACAACGATTTTACAAAAGAGAGTCAAAAGGTTCAAGTCCAGTATCCAGTCTTACATGTGCATAACGTGTCTAGTCAGTAATACCGGCATACAATCCCTTGATACAACCAAGACAAGAGCATCTCTCCCAATACTGATAAATGAATGTGAGAAAAAAATTGCCAAGCATGTAGTAGGCCTGCATGTCACTAAGTACAAAGAAATCACCAAGTATTCACAAGGTGAGCTTGATTCATACCTGCAGTAATAATGCTCGAGTAGGGGCTCCCTGCACAGCAACAAGCTTTACACTCTCGATCTCTTCAAACTCGGTTTCCATTTTGTAATGATGATTGTCAGCATTGTGCACGACATCAACCATAAACTGCACTTTTCGGGTGTCAAAGGCAAACTCTGTGGTCAAGTTCGAGCTTGAGGACCACTGCCAATTTGCAACAGTTTCAGAGACGAGAGAGCTCAAGTACAGCTTGCCCTGATAAAAAGCCCGGCACACGAAGAACCGTTAGTGAAAACTGGCATAAAATAACCCCTAAAGGACCACAATGGGCATACTTTGCATGGCACTTTTTGAGGAACAGCGCCAAGTAGAGTTGTCAGACCAAAGCCATGCCAAAATCAGAGCACAATTCAAACTCCGGCATTCTCTCACATGAGAAAACATTGACATCAACTCATTGACTTAAAGACCTCTCACCCCTTCAAATGACCTCAAGTTTGCAAGACAAGGTGTCAGGGATTCCTTTTCATGCAGATTCAGAGGGTGCTCAACAAGGGATCCCTGGACAGTAATTTCAAACCATGAATCGTTGGTCCTGGAGGGGTTGCAGAAAAAAAAAAAATGGCTCGTCAGTCAGAAACGAAAGCGACTGAAACATTGTGGGCAGAAGGATGAGAAAGTGGACGAGGAGTACATCTTCCCAAGTTGTGATAGAATGCCGA
>VACF01000666.1:0-57808 GCA_006891605.1 Pleurozium schreberi
TTCTTCTTTGTGAAATCCTACCAACTAATTACTTAGCAACCACTTATTTTGATCCAATGTTAAAGGATTTATGTAGAGTTCAATGTCCAATGTTATTCGTGCAACCATGTGGAGTTAACCTTGAAGAAACGTAGTTAACTTCTAAATCCATAGATTCATGAAATGATTTGAAGGTTTTGTAAAGATGTATTATAAGCATCATATTAAATTGCTATTGGTTTACAAACAAAGTTTCAGATTTAAAGTATAAGATAGAAGTACCAAAAACAATACTTTTGTTGTCCATGCTAATGTAGTTCAAATAATGATTTTGTTTTTGCTAAGAATGTTAGCCTACTCAAGTGAAAACCAGCCCAAGTYGTTTTGTAATATTATGATACTTCACAATATTCTATGAGTTTTCAAAGTTGAGAGCATAGCATACCTATTTMTAGCCCCTAGTCTCCCTAACACCCTTGAAGCATGAAATGCTCAATTCCCATTGGTTGCCTCAAAGAGTTCGTCAACTCCTATTGGTTGCTCTTGAAGCCTAGTGACAATTTTGGGTGGAGGTTGGGTGAAATTCAAAAGGTGTCGGTTTTTGGTGCTCCTACCTTAGCACAACACATGTTTCAAGGTTCTGTAACTCCTGCTAAGGATGCCCGTAACTCTTGCAGTGYAGCTTCCATGTCAGCACAGAGGAAGACTGGGCTAGAATTGGGGAGAGTTGAGATTGAGATACCAAATCAGCTACAGTAGAAATTCTTTCTTGTCATGTACAGTACAGTAGACAGATTCAATTTCTGAGGTAGGAGATTAGTTACCTGTCGACGACGTGGATAACGCTGTGACGTGGATTCTTTAGATTTCTTCAACCAAGCCTGCCCTGTTGCGAAAATAGGTGGTTTTCAGWAACGAACCTCCAAACTGAAGCGCATGAAACAGAACAGAAACGAATTTAGGCAAATATCCACTGTAGATGTCTTCAACTCCTCCCATAGAGTAGAGGGTTTGCAGACACACAGCGGACCGCCAACAATGGGGAGCAATATTAAATTGAACAGGCACACAATACAATGATATACAGACAATTCAGACATGTGACAAAACAGATGGAGTACATAAAACGTCAATAAATTAAATGTACTGTACATGTCAGCATGGAAGCTTTACACAATAAATATCATAAGTGCGATCGTTCGCAGCAGCATCCAAACTTAAACTTAGAGCAGTCAATCGTCGTGAAAGGAAAAAGGATGATGTAACCGCCTGTTGTTAACAARTAACCACGTCTGACAATGATGCACGTCCTTTAGATGTCAACTCCACATCTTTTTCGAAGAACCGCAAATTTTCAGCATCGACCCTCAAACTCATCGTTACACCTCCATCTCCCTCTAYGTCAAATTTCTCCTCCAACTTCTGGACACCATACGTTTGAARCTGCAAGGAAAGAAAGTCAACTCCTTCATCACTCTCCGCCTTTGTGCAAGAGCAGTATAACAGTTGCTAACTTAACAAGATCAGTTTTCAACTTAACAATTTACCCTTCAGTGTTCGAAGCTTTTGTCTGCATCTACRAAAGGTTGACTCAACTGGCAGTATTCTATTCTAAATTGTACTTACAAGAGGATAGAGTAAACCAAGGACGTCATATGGCGCACGTACTTTCARAAATACCTTCAAATTCCACAATCTGGACGTCGTGAGTTGCAAGAAAACAAAGAAGCATTTTGAAGTGATCTCCAAACTTATAGAATAATGTTCAAGAAACCACAAGGAAAAAATTATGAAAAAATGACGAAGTCCAACAATACAAGACACGGTCCACATTTTCGCTAACGCATCAAATCGCCATGCATATAACAACTAGTCATACATGTACAAGACAATAGGATGATTGAAGGGCACTAAATAACACTACAAGAACTATTGTATGTTAATAAAAATGAATCACACTAAATCAGAATATCCAATCAGCACCTTAGCCTTGATGATGACAGTATCTGCGTCCTTAAGGCAATCCGAGGTCACTCTTCCATATGCCCTCACCAATCCTCCAGTTCCTAACTTAGTTCCACCAAAAAACCTGCATAGCACCGACATCTGAGCAACAGGAGAGTCCAGAAGACTGGAAGTATTGTCATCCCACAGCCAACAGGTCGGTAAAGAAAATGGAACGGGATACTAAAAATGGACTCCTGTCATTCAATAAATTTCTATTGTACATTTCAATATATGCTTGCTTATAAAAAAATTATACAAAGATTTTAGTCATTTTTATTTGAAGATTTATTGAGATTTTTGTTCTACATTCTATCTAATACATAGAAATTCTTATAAAATTCTAATGACGAATGCATAGCATAACAAGCACCAACCGCTAGTTTGCAATAAAAAATCTATTTTTGAAATCGAAACAATAAATTTTTCTTAGGAAAAAATACTTAGGGGGGGGGGGGCACAATTCAAAATTTTACTAATGAAAGGTTTGGGTTATCTGATCAAATGCAATAATGAATAGTTGAAAACATGCATGCCAACTTCAAAAAGCATTAGAAGAATAGAAGATTAAATATAAAACCTTGTAATTGATTAATGCACACTAGGAAAAACAAGAATTCCACTTGACCAAGCCCATCAATTATTTGCTTTAATAAATCATCCCTTGCCTTCTTGCACTATCCATGGAATTTATTTTTCTCTTGTGATACATTCTCATGGAGCATTCATTGATGTGTTTTGAATTTGAAAAATCACCCAAGATGGCATCTTTGTCCAAATCAAGAGTTTTTTTGGCTATSAAAAAAGAACTTGTCAAACTTTTCATAATTCTTTTTCTACTAGTCATTTCATCAAAGACTGGGTTTGTGACCAAAAACARTCTTGTGGGCTTAATTTTATGGATTCATTTTCATATTGACAAATATAGGGTTTTCTTTGAAGATGGTAACAAAAATAATAGGATGAAGGCATGARGAAGTTAATGAAAGGTTGAAGCCATGCAACTCAAGTTAAAGCTTAAAATAAATCAAGTGTCTTTTCAATCCATTGTAATTTATACTAGTGTGTCATGTGTCATTGCTACAATCAAAATAACTATTAAATATAAAAATAGACACTTTGTCCTTAATTCTTGAAACACGGGCTAGTAATCATGGAAATCATCTCTTTTGCAACAATGTAAACATTAATTTAAGAAAAATTCAAAAGCACTCATTGAAAGTCAAACTATTGTAGAAGACCTCCTTTTCACATACAAAAATTCCAAGGATGAATAGTTGCACTTATGTCTTACATAAAAGGATTCTTTGTCATTCATTGACCGAAATATAGTTGTAGTGTCCTTTAACCCCTGAAGGTTTTCGACTATGGTTTCACCAAATCGCTCCAAAACAGCCATTTCTAGGACAAGTACCAATTTTTTCTTTTATAAAGTTTTTTTAACACATTTGTCCATGGGATCTTGAAGTACACTAGTATGAGAACATGTGCAAAAAATTTTAGGAATTTCCACATTGTAGATTACAAGATATTAGCATTTGAATTGGAAAAAAGAAAACTTTTTTTGGCCCTATGAAAACCGGGCAGTTGCACTTAAGATGGTCACATGTGTATGAAAAAATGCCTGAAATGGTGATTACTCTTTGGATTCATTTTTCAAGGTAAGGTGGACACATGCTTGAAAATTTTCACATCATTTGGAATTATACAACATATAGGAAAAAAATAGTAAGTAGAAAATGGTTCAAAACACAAAATTGTTAACAATTTATTCATGGAATTGAAAAATGCCAATCCCAATGGTTGCAATGTTGTAGTACACAATCTACACTTAATTGTTTTCTTCTTCCAAAAATACTTAAAATTGAATCTCATAAAGGGCTTCAAAGTTTATTTCAAAATAGAGATTCCATAACTATCCGCAAACTCTACCCGCAAACTAAAACTCCCATAAATTTCATCTTTCTAATCCAAATGGAATGATTAAGAGCTTTCCATGTATATATAGATCCAGAAAACCAATTTCAAATTTTAGTTTTTAAAAAAAGTGATTTTTTAAGAAGTTTTTTTGCTGTCCGAGCTGCCCGCCAAGCAATGAAAACAACATATCATACCATAACTTTTAACCATGTAGTCAAAAGTTATGAAAATTGTTGGACCATAAAGCTACTCCTTAGGCACATGTTGTGTAAAAATTTCAAAGAAAAAAATCAAAAACTCCACTTGTAGTGAGCTGCCCAAAATTGCTATGTTGCCAAAAACATAGTTTAGTGCTTTACGGATTAAAGGTTAAGGGTTAAAATTTGAGAGCCTAGGAGCATCTCAAGCATTACAAGGAAACATCATCAAAGAAAATATAAGGACATTGTTTGGTTACATCAAATTCTTACTTGTCTCATCGGTGCACTGCTGCAAGTTTGCAACTTCCTATTTTGTCTTTCAAGCGACCCCAAGGCTCTAGTAGGTAGCTCCAAACAAAATGAATTTTCATCATTTTTAATTCCATGAACTATTTGTGGAAGAAAAAGTAGTTTTGGTGGAATCGACTTTGTTTGTGGTGAATTTTCACCACTTGTAATAGATTTGAGCTTGTCAAACTTCTTCCCCAAAAACACTTGTACTATTTGTTGCGTTTTTTATTTTTAGTATTTTAGTACTTTTGTAGTACGAGTCACCTTCAATCGTGCCTTCAATACTGAATAGAATATGAAATCTAGTACCTTCAATCTATTAATGTAACAATCTAATGCCTCCGATCTGTTAGGACCCCAACATTACTATTGAGTCTTTTTGTGTACCCCAAAATACTATTTTGAGCCACATGGTACAATTTACACTTAAAAATGAGACTTCTACATTTCTATTTCTAAATATTAGAAAATTCACTTGAAAATTTCAATATTATGCTGATCATCCATATTTTGTCTTATTTTAAAATATTTTTTCCAAAAGGTTGCCAATACTAGAACCAATCAGTTTTTCATGCATTCGCCCTTGTCTACCTTGATGAGTTAATCAAAGTACAATTTTGTAAGCATTTTCAAGTTTCATTGACTTCAAAAAACTTATAATTGTGGATTTGGTAGAAACTTCACTGATTTTAGAGACCTTCATAATGTGACTTTTTGTGCCTTTGACATTTAYATTCTTTTTTTACAAAGTTGGTCTGAGGAAAATCTAGTGCCTTTTAATTGTAACTCCCCCCTAAAAATAAACCTTGTTCACATGTTAAGTTCATGACACATAAGTGAGCAAAAAAATAGGAAGCATTGTGGAGGAAAGTGGTTCTTGAATGATTGAAATTGGATGACTCTAGATGTTGCTTGGTCATGGATGAAGCCCAACTTCTACTTTTCAAAATTTCTAGTAATTTTGATTCAAGAAATAAAACTACTAGAAAATTTGCAATCCACTTCATTTCTATTAATGCACCTTTGAAATCTTTGTTGTGCCTAGTACTATCCTAGATCATGTCCATAATTGCTTATTTGATTGGTTGCGGGTCCCTCTACCTTAATTCCACCGAGGTGCATTATTTCCTAAAGGACCAACATAGAAATTTTGGGCAGGTATGTGTGATTGGAGATTTGCATGCTTTGGGCTGAAATTTTAATAGAATGTGGGGACGAGGAATATCTTTCATATGCACAAATTTCATGACATTCGGAAACATGAGTCAAAAGTTATTGCATAATATGTTGTTTGTTTATCAACTTGGGCAGTTTGGGCAGATCTGAAAAAATTACTTTTAAAAAAAATAAAAATTTGAAATTTGTTCAGATTTACATGTACTCAAAAAGCTTTGAATCATTGAATTTCAATTGTTGAGATGAAAGTTATGAGGCTTTTTAGTTTGCGGGTAGTTATGGAATCCCTACTCAAATCCCTACACCAAAAAGAAATTTGAAGTCCTTTATTTTACTGAAATTTCAACATTTTTGAAAAAAAAAAATGCTATTGGAAATAGGTTGTTTATTACAACAATTCAACCATTTGGATTGGAGTTTTAAAATTTTATAACTAATTTATTAACAATTTAGTATTTTGAATCATTCTCTACTTCTTTCTACTTACTATTTTTTTCCTATATGTTGTACAACTCCAAATGATCTGAAAATGTTCATGTATGTAGCCAACTTGCCCTGAAGAATGAATCCAAAGAAGCACAACCATTTTGGACATTTTTTCATAATGATTAGACCTTGTGAAGTGCAGCTGCCCGGTTTTTTGTAGGGCCAAAAAAAGGATTTTTGCCACTTCAAATGCTAATGTCTTGCAATCTACATGGTGGAAATTTCTGAAATTTTTTCCACATATTCTCAAACTAGAGTACTACAAGCTCCTACAGTTACATATGTCAAAAATGATGTTTTCAAAAATTTGGTACTTGTACTAGAAATGGCAATTTGAAGCATTCTTGGTGAAAACATAGGAAAGGAACTTTAGGGGTTAATAGAAACGACTTGGATTAGATATCAGTTCTATTTTTCTTCCTACAAAAAATATTGAATATTGTTTCAAACAATTTAACTCCCCCCCCCACCCACCATGCAATCCTCTCTTAAAAGGTTATTTTTAAGGGCCAACTATCTTAGTTGCGGATCTTGGATTTTCCGTATTTTCATGTTGAGAGATTGCATGATGATTCTTGGTTCATTGTTAAGAATGCATTGGTGTTGCAAAATTGTTGTAGATTGATTTTGGAGGAAATTCGGGGAAGTAATGCCTACAAGGATTTGTTGAATTTGCGTTTATATTAAGGTAACTACTCCTACAAATTACACTTGTGAAAAAGCACTTTAGCAACTTTCTCATTATTATATTGAAAAACTTGTGAGGTCTTTTTGGTAGTCAAAAGAGGATTTTAGATTCTCTTAGATTGTATTTTTTGGACATCATATGAATAAACTACAAATTTTTAAAGTGTAGAAAATAGATGAATCTAAAACCAACCACAAACTCATGAATAGTAAGAGTACATTGTAGGCAAGATTTAAGAGTGGTTGGTTTAAAAAAGTGGTCAAATTTAGGTGTATTAACCTTAATGCCTATTATGAGTGATTGATGAAGCATTGCTACTTCATCTAATTGGATCCATGTTAAGTAATCCATGTTTAGGTCTCTAGAGAATGCCACATGCGCTAGTTTGAAGCGTTAGAGGATGACAATCAAATGAGCTAGATGAAATTTGGAATTTTTTTTGCATCCAATATTTTTTTTATAGACCTTTCATGGTGGATTACAAAGAGCATACAATTGAGTTTGCAATATTGCTTGTGTTTGCCTTTGCTCATATGTTAAGTTTACTTAGTGGTGAGAAAAGGATAAAATCCGATCACAAAATATAATCTCACTTTAGTATATTTTGGGAAGTTGTTGCTCCTTACTCTAGATCTCAAATTTTGTCATAAAATGACTTTTTTTGATTTTGAGCCCAACCAGTGAAATGAAGCTCATCTACTCCAGTTTCTTGTGCAATTTGAATTTTGAAGAAAGTCCTAAAAATTGAATGTTTTATTGCAATTTCAACTTTGGATGTTTTTCCAATGTCTACAGAATTATAATTCTAAAACAACACAAAAATTGGGCTTAGACGAAGATGTTCTTCCCAAAAACAATATACACATATGGAAAATCTTTGAGTTTTTTTGTGATGATTTTCTATAATTTGGTATCATTTTTCTTAACTAATGTCACACCGACAGACACTCTTTGGGAAGTGATTTAAACTAGTCACAATGTAAGGTGAGGCTGCATCATATCCAACTAATAAAAGCTCAGTCAGCAACTAAGTTAAGTGCATTCAATTTGCAGCCCACGTCACAGGAAAAACACAACGTCATATATGCCTGAGGATCTCAATTAGCAAATTAAACCGCCCTAAGCTCAATTTCATTAACCCACCGAGGCTTCAGAAATTCTGGCTTCCTCAATCAACTGGCATAATCTAAATTTGATCCTGGCCAGAACCAATGCCAGTGCAGCAGCCAATGACAGCATGTAATCTAATCCCAGTCTACGTTACTGAATTTCAGAAGTTCCAAATGCTCTGGACGTGAAATCCAAGACCTGTTTAATTGCCGTTGATCAAGGAACATACTCGTCGAGGAAAACAATGTCGGTGAAAGTTTTTGCACGATTTGCACCAAGAGTGCCACCGTCTGGCAAGCTTGCAGCACTAGCGAACGTGACTAGACTCGAGTAGTACACCTAAAGTCATTCAATAAGCTTGCATTGGAAATCAATGGGCTTTTCATGTTTTCGGAAACTTGTGTTCATCTCAGGTGCAACTGAAGTCTGTCTCCGGTTCGGAACCACAGCCACTAGAAAGTAGCTCACCTAACCCGAAAGTCTTCGAACCAGAAAGTACGAATCAGCCATCAGTGAAAACTGAAGCTCTTGGCCTTCCTTCAAGCCATTGTCGTCCACAAATCGGCTCCAGTCAATAGGAGTGAGGTATACCTTACTTAAATTTCTCGGCCTGCGATGACAATAGATAACATAATTGATTGAATCTTCATGTATGCCTTGGAGTTTCACAAAACCGTGAATGCGATCGCCATGGCTCCTCACAAAGTGCGCAGGAAATTGCTGCATGGAGAAATTTAAAGAGTTTAAATCTTCAACATTGTAATTTATTAGTTGATCAAAATTGTCAACAATGAGAGCACTACGTAGAGCCTTAGTGTGGCCACATTGTCAACCCGTCTATATGCACAACATTTACATTTGTGCTTTTTTGGTGTTATACTTATCACATTTTCAATGATTCTTGATAATTATTAAGAATAAGTTAGTCGAATGTAAAATCAAATGATTTGTTTACAAATTATCTTTCATTTTATTCCTTAAAAGACTAAAGAACTTGAGTAGGATGTTTTAAGAACTTTTGAAGACTCTATTGACATCTTTGTTTTGAATTTTTGCACGAATATTTACTTTTAGAATGGATGCCAATTATCCTAATTCATATGTGTAGGTTTTCTTTTCATCATATTGACAAATGTTTCAAAAGTTGTGAATTTTATAAATTTCAATGTCAAAGCAAGCAACTAAAATCATACCATAAATGAATTTATTTATTTATTTGATTGTTTAAATTCATATCAACCCCAAAATATTATAACCATGCAATGCCAAATAATAAAATGGAGGTTATGTGGAGTTACTTTTTTAACACTAAAGTGAGAAGTACATATAAAGTCACCTTTAAAATTTTCTTAAAAAATTTACCATAGTATATGTATTGCTTACTACTTACTAGAGCATTTGCACCACTAGATTTTTAAATTCTTGATTTCTTGTCAAAGTTATTAGTGATTTGGATTCTTTTTTCATGAAGCACTCAATTCTAGTTTTTCATTATTTGTAAAACAATTATAAAACCATTTTATTAACCTTTTTATATATTTAAAAACCAATTACCAATATATTGACAATCTCAAAAAAAAAAAAAAAAATTGCCCTTCTCATTAAACTACCAACTACCTTAATTTGTCAAAAAACACCCCTAACCCATCCAAATTTCATTTATACAAATATGCTTACAAGTGCATGTGTAGATATGGAAATGTATATAAATACAAATACAAGTCTCAATATGAATGCAAATTTGTAATTCCATATTGTTTTCAAACAAGGATTCAAAAAAA
Organism: Pleurozium schreberi; assembly: GCA_006891605.1. NCBI lineage: Eukaryota > Viridiplantae > Streptophyta > Bryopsida > Hypnales > Hylocomiaceae > Pleurozium > Pleurozium schreberi. The sequence goes on from VACF01000666.1 coordinate 9,636, forward strand.
ATCATATTTAGAAATTATTGATATGAGAGATTATAGAAATGAATTCAAATTGGAAATTATTGACTACTAGCTTGAATTTGACATATGAACCCTTTAGAATGATTTTCTAAAATATATTGCTTTGGTTTTGTATTATAGGATTTTCTATGAGTCACTCTCCACTCAAATATACCACAGAGATACTCATAATAACTTTGAATGCAACAACTTTCAATGATGGAATCATGCATTTGTAACTCCTAGTTTACAAAAATTAATGTGTGACAAATTTAATTGTGATACACATATTTTGAACATTATATATTTCAAGCTATACAAGCTTGATAGCATAGCATCTATCATCTATGATTATATTTTTGTAGATCATGTGAATGTAAAATCTTGTAAAAGTTTAATTCAAATTTTTTGGAGAATTTGAATTGTAAAATGAAATATTAGAAGATTTCAAAAGACCAAAAATTTCAATTGTGTTATGTGAGGTCAAGATTTCAATTTTTGCATCAAAACACCAATCATTTAAGGACCTCATTTGTACATTATTTTATTTATGAATATATCTACAAGATTATGTAACTAAATAAATAAAGATTATATTCTTTTATGCTTGGAAAAAACAACCTAGTTTTTTACACATTTCAGCCATTTTTTGAGTCCTTAATCCCAACAAATTAGAAAAGAATGTGTGGAAAAGATTATGTCAATATGCCCATTTAAATGTCAACTTCTATCACATATTGTAAAAAATGAATAGACTAATGGTTTTTTACAATATGTGATAGAAATTGGTGTTTCAAAAATAGCCTCAAAAAGGCACTTAATGTGAAATAAATAACCTTGCTATGTGGAAATGTTTCATGAACTAATTGGAGCTGTATGAAATAAGATGTGTATTGTAAAAAAGGCCCTAACTACTCTCTAAACCAAAATTTTGAGGTCTATTTTTAAACTAGTAAGTCACTGTATAAGTAGTCCATAGTTTACAAATTTGAGTAAAATGGACATTATAGTTTTCCTCACCTAGTTTACAAGATTTTTGCATACTACCTTCCCCTAGAAAAAGTGGTTGACTTATGGAGAACAAATTAGAAACATATTTATAAGAAGACCCAACAAGATACATGAATAAAAAACATTGTTGTTTGTCATTTAGGAATTATGAAGAGGATCCACCATCTAGATTAGAAGATTGTAATTTGCATTTTGCACAAGAATATGCAAGATCATAAGTGCCATTTTCAAAGTAACTCTACATGTTAACTATCGTGCACATATTTGTGTTTGTCTTGTAGGGGGATTGGTGCTCAAAGGTCAATGGAAGGAGCTTGGGGTGTAATAATCATTTAAGGTAGAAGCACCCATAACTAGCCAAATAAGGAATTTTGGACAAATATGGAGCAATGCAATGCAAGGTAAATATTTTCAAGAGGTGTGTTGATAAAAATGATGGGGATTGCAAAAACTTTGGTAATTTTATTTCATGAATTGAAATTACTATGAATTTTTAAAGGCAAAAAGTGCACTGGACCCATTGCCAATCTCTAGACTCTTCCAATTTTGATCACTCAAAAATCTACTTTTCCACTCACTGCTTCCTACTTTATTGCGCACTAAGTTGGGACATGTGTCATGAACTTTTAGTCCCAATTTTGAAAAAAAGAAAAGAAAACATTCTAGCCTTGGTTGGAAATACGGTAGTCTATTGGTTGGTTATTGGATCCCGATTGGGAATGGGTGGTTCTACCATACTAAAAAATTGAAGCTCAAAGCTCTTGACAAGTGTTGAGATTTGGAAGCGCTAAGATAGAAGCACCTAGATGTGACACTTGTTTTAGATTTGCAGATCTTGAAGGTAGCTACAAAATAAAATGATATGTGCTTGTTAGGAAATGGAACAAGAAATCAACAAAATTGGTTTCGTATTTTTTTGAGCTTGTATGAATATAATACAAATTTTTGAAAACAACTATGTAGACGCACCTATTGTGAACACTAGACTACAAACAAAGTGGACACGGAAACACCCAAATGCGACACACTCTAATCTTGGATCTTACGCCGGTGATTGGTCACTTCTTTAAAAGAGTGACAACTTCTTGAAACCCCACTTGTCTACTTTAAGTCCATTTGTGCTTGGATTGGGTCCACTTGTGCTTGGATTTGGGTCCTTTTTTAGATGTATGTAAATGGGCGGTGTTAGTTTTAGGTATTGCTACCTTATATTCAACAATACTTGTGTGTGAGCATTGAAATGCAAGCATGTGAGACTTGGGCGTATGCACAATTGCATTTTAGTAGATATCCTACATTAGGAAAATTTTCAGCCCTGCAGAGGGCTATTAAGATTTCATTTTCGGCACCCCCGCAATGCTAATACAGAAAAATAAAAAAATAATTTTTTTTTGAAATTTTTTTTTTCTGAAAAATGTTTTTTTTCGAATTTAAAAAAAAAATAGTCAGTCTGATGTGGCAATGACGTGGCACCAGTAGTGCCACATCAGATTTCAAATTTTGTAAAATAAAAAATAATTTTTTATTTTTATTTTGTTTTGTAATTGCACTGCACGGGTGCAAAACTCCTCGAAGTCTTCTGGAGGGCTGAAAATTTTCCTAATGAAGAGCAAAGAAAGAATATCAAAGCTAGAGCTTGAAAAGCATTTTTTATTCAACATAAAGTCAACCTAAATATAGCAAATTTTAGTCCAATATAAAACATACCTGAAACATTGTAAATCCTCTCTTGAGATTTGTATTCCTCTTACTCTCTTAGAACGGCTAGCCTACCCAATCTCACAATGTAACTCTTCAAAAAAGGTACACAATAGTACTAAAAAACACCCAAACCATATGTTTGATATACATTTGAATATTCAATCTCACCTATTGAATTTTTTTTGAAAAATTAAAAAAATTAAAGTATATTTTCTATTGCTATAAGAAGCTTACTTCTAAATTTTATGTTCATTTTATTGTTTTTGCAATACCTATGGCACAAAACTACTGCCGCATTAAATGTGTGATGGAAAATAGGACAAGTGATTCTTGCAATCACCTCTAAACACTTAAAAGTTGTAGTTTTTGAAGCCCTAGGCACTTGAAAGTATTACTCAAATTAATTCAACTAGTGCAAAAGTTTGAATAATGTAAGATGCCCTCACAGTAATTACATGAAATGGGGATCGAAGGACAACACTATTATTTTGCAGCAATTTGGAWATAGGGTAGACCACATTAAATTGGTATTTTTTTGAAAGCGCCTTSCAAATTTGCATATTTCCCAAATTAATTTTGTGTATTTGCATATTTCCATTATAACCGGGGGACACTACCTGAATTGGATTAATTTGAATAGTGTTCAGAATGTTAAAAGTCTAAATATCAGTCAGTTATGAAGATCTCAACCAAATATATTGTAGTGTGCATATTGTAGATGGTGTGGAGCAAATTTGGGGTCATTTGATCGTAAAGATTGAAAAACTATAATGTTATAGTGTTGAAAAAAGGTTGTGAAATTTTCTTTGAAACACATTTGGAGGTGAAATTTGATTTCTAAACCAACTCAAATGAAAAAACTTTAAACTACAAAGTGATTCAAAACCAAAACATAAAAAATTTGGTGGAAAAAAATATTATACAAATGACTCATTGTGTTTGCAAAATGGATTTGAAATGTCAAAAATCAGTGGAAAAAGTAGCAAAAAAACACATCTGTGGTTGAACCTCCTTCTACTAAAATGCTTCTCAATCACTTATAATGTCTTGGATGGATCTAAAATTCTACTCACACAAACAAGATTAGTATGCGCAAATTCTCAGACAAAAATGATTGAAAAAGGATCATATATGAAGAAGTTATGGGTTGCCGAAGTTCACTAAATTGCAAAAAAATTTGGATTTTGAACTTTGAATTGCTTTCAAACATTCAAAACAACTTGGATTGGCATGAAACTTTTACCACAATAAGTAGAACTTTATGGGAACAAACCCATCAAAGTTTATTGAAAACAAACATTTGATGAAAAAAGATACAGTCCCCCGAAGTTGGAGCCATCACAATGTAGTGTACTGAACCTAAATTGAACCTAAGAACTTCGAATGACTTTCACAAACTCAATACATCTTGGATTGATCTGAAAATTTTACCATAGAAACTACACTAGTATGCACAACTTTTCCAACAAGTTTTTATTGAATTCAAACATCAAATGCAAAAGTTGGAGCGGTTCAAAGTGGATTGGGAGGACTGGATGATGGCTGGTAGAGCCACTTTTGAGTGCATTGTGAGGACACTTTTTGTCCGTTGGAGACCTGGTTAGCAATGGGGGTTAAGGTAGGCACCCCAAAAATTGCCCCTAATCTAAAACGGCCATCTTGAGATTCTTTACATCATCAAAATCAATTATATACAGTGATTTCAATTATGTGGAAGTAACACTTTTAAAACCCAACCTAACCCTTCATAACTTTTACATATTGTATCCAAATGTGACATTCTTTGGTGGATTGGAACCTCCTTTCACGTGCCAACAACACAATATGAAAATCAAACCAACCTAGTAATAGTAACTAGGCACAATACCTATTTGTGGCGGTTGGTTTTGGGTGTAGGCACCCTAGTCCTATGGCTCTAGCTATGTTAGCCCCTAAAGTCCCATTGTCCCCTCGGGGGACAAATTGGATTTTGGGCCGGTTTATGTGACTTTGTTTTTTTATGAAACTTTTTTATACTTTCCCATAAGATAGAAAAACTGATTAGCTTTGTGGGAATATAATTTTTATTTCAATTGGTGCCTAGGAGCAAAAGTTATACCACAAAAACCCACAAAAATCCCAGAACTGAAATCGGCAAGCACCAAATTTTTTTTTTGCAAAAATTAAAAATTAAATTAAATTAAATTTTTCTTGAAACGATATTTTTATGTCTACATGTGAAGCTTTGATTCATTCTATTTGGACTAGTAATGAGAAAGTTATGGACAATCTTGTTTTTCGGGCAATCTAGCTTCTTCTTGAAAAAAACACCTATAGGATTCATTTCTGAATGCAATTTTCACAATTTTTCAAAACAAATTGTTGGACAAGGTGAAGTTTACTTTCTAGAACAATCTCACCATTGGGATTATTGTGTTTCAATCCCATCTTGAAGCTATTAACCATTTAGTTTTTCTTTCAATCTTGGAGCTAGTTCTACTTAACAATTTTTAAAAGATTGAAAATCAAGTGTGTGATTTTTTAAATATTTTTTCCTAGACTTTCAACTCAATTCTTCAACATAAATTTTTTTTAATTCAAAGTCAGTAGTGCAAAAAAAGTCGACAAATGACGATCAAAGTCATCTGAAATTGCAAGCCAGTGTTCAAAAAAGCTTTCTTTTTCAACTTTGAATGCTAATATCTTCCAATCTATACGGTCAAACTTCATGAAATTCTTACCACATGATCTAAGACAAGTGAAGTACAAGATTCCAAGGTTAGATTTTAATAAAAAGTCATTTTCTGTTTTCTTGGATGAATGCAACAAAAATGGCATTTTTCAGTGATTTTTGACAGAAAAATGGCCTTGGGACTTTAAGGGGTTAGGATGTTACCGTCTCCCGAGACTTGAAGCGTTTGGACGGACTGTCACGCTCCCCAATGTACGCACAATTTCTCGCAAATTCTTCAGGTAACTCTCTCTCCGTTCTCAACCCCTTTCACTCCACTTCTCTCACAAGATGTGATGCAAACTTTGAAGCTCTCGCAATTTTGCAAACGTACAAGACTGCATTCTTTCTTTGGGGATACACATACTCCATGAGACACCCAAGTAGTTCTTCTTTCGGCTCGACCTGAAGCGCAAATCTAAACCAATCTTAGTCTTCAGAGATGTTTCCTTCGAGTGCCGCAATTTTTTTCGGCCAAGAATCACGCCACTTTCATGAATTGGATGAAAGATGATGGTGTCCTTCCAGGCATTGATAGTATATATTTACGCTATAGATAGAACCGCCATCCGCAAGCTATGGCTATGATTTGGCCTACATGGAATTCAAGGACCAAATCTACAAAGGTTTTATGTGGCAGCCTTAGATGAAAAAGGGCATGCCACAACCCTGAGCTAGCTGGGTGAAGGAACCAAGGAGTACCTATGCTACTAAATTGCATCAACACCTGCAGGCCAATTATGACGTCACTGAGCTGCGTTGAATGTGTTGGGGATGATCGAATGTTGTGTTTTTGTAGGGGATTGCCTTGGCGCGAGCATTTGGAGCAGAGAAGAAGATGCATGACCAATTTTGGGCCATGATCGACGCCAACGTACCACCGAGCCTTCATCATGCTCGCTGGGGATTCGTCTGGATTTTGCAGCTGCTGTCTGTCCGTGTTGCGTTCGCCTCCCTTCAATTCTCGTTGTCCTCCTCCGCAACCAAATCTCCCCTGGCTAGCTTAGCTGGTGAGGCATTCCATTCTGCACTTTCCCATTCTCTTGGTCCTACCGGTCGGCGAAACATTCTTCCATTTCCGCTTGCATTTCAAGCCCTGTGGATGAGGTCTAGTGGCGAACTCTTTGCCGTATTTTGATTGGGGATCCTGTTTTTTGGTTGGGTTTTGAACCCATTTATGAGAGAATTGCAATGCTCTTGATAATTATGTATTTTTTGGATGATTGTGAATGAGTTCATTGTTCCTGGACTGTAAGAATCACGTGCAGTACGCTACTCTGGACATTTAGTAATTTGATAGACTGATTCCGATCACCAAGTGCTTTGATAACAAAAACGGTGAAGAGTTACAAACATCACCTGCAAATTGGAACCGAATAATCTAATTTGGCAACTCTCTCAAGTGGVTCATCATGAATGTACCTCTTCAGAAGGCTAAAAACATCGGTATCCCTTAAGTTAAATTTTTTTAGAAATAAACTCAATGTCAACAGTAATCTCTCGATGCATATGCACGTGGGGTAGAAATATTGCAGGCTCAACTACAATTGCCTATGAATTTTGCATGTGTTTGTATGATGGAGCAGTGACACTGCAAACTTCTTCCTTCCAAAATTATGCCAACGCTGTGAAGACTTGTGGCAATTTATTGTTGTGCAAAGTTGTTGTTCAAGATTGGGAAATTGGAATATGGATTGGCTCCTTACATGTACTGAGAACTATCCGCAGAAAGTTGAGGAATTACCTCTGGAGTGGGACGGAATCCAACACTCGGACGCGTGTGGCTTGGGATGATTGCTGCCTACCTAAGTCAATTGGTGGTCTTAAACTTCTCGACCCAGAGGTCTCATYAACAGCTCTTCTAGCAAAATGGATACTATTTGCTATCAAGCYTGGCCTCTCCAACTTAAAAACCCTACTTCGATATAGGATCCACAAGATGAAACCTCACCCCAAAGTTGGCTTCTGGTTCCCATCTCAGTCCTGGCTTTTTGTTCATAAACCTTCCTTGTCTCGTGGCTCTCRGGTGTGGAATAGGATATCAAGTGCATGGAAGCGCATAGTTAAACATATAGATCACTCCCCTCCATCTAACGCAGACGAGGTTCTTAATACTAGCTTGTGGTGGACCACAAGTTACATTGGATCAAATTTCAACTTTTCAGTAGCCAAAGCCAGGATGCTAGCTCGACAGGGACTGCGCACCATCAACGACTTATGGGATTCACACACCCGCGAATTCAAAACATGGGACAAAATATCGACACGTTTTCAGCTAACCGAATTGGAGCGGCACAGCTGGTTCTACCTCATATCCAAGATTCCCCCAACGTGGATCCATATGCTGAACACACAGTTTGCCCTAACGCAAGAAGCGAATGGCTTGGTATCTTCACACAGCTTGATGACGCCATCCCGCTGCTGACCTGGAAAACTCCAGCCACTGCTCTGAACCTTTTGCTGCCCCAACCTCAGTCCCTGCACTTCGACGACTCGCTAGTCCAGGCGACAGTTGGGGCCAATTCACAGGAGCTAACTATCATCCCGGCCTCAACTGRAGTTATCCAACACAYTGGCTTTGTTCGWAGGGTAAGAGTTCTAGAGATCCCAAYTGGGCAATCTCRTCCCTCCCAAYTATTYTTTRCAGGAGTTGTGCAAACCTTGGAGATCGATCCGGCAAGGTGGCGTTGGGATGATGGTTCACCATTGACATCTTATTCGACTTCCCGTGGCCGTTCTCTTATCACCAATCGTCATCAATTATCAAGATCCATTCCATCCAAATGGTCAGGTCATCTCCCCGACCCGTTCCCTCTTGAATGGAAAGAAGTATGGCATAAGACGCGCTCACAAAAAGAGGCGGCTTTTATGTGGTCTGTGTGGCACAATGCCATAGCGGTCCACTCATGGCGTGCGAGGATTGCTCCCGGCATCGACACCTCATGTAATTGTTGCTCCTCAGGATCTGAAGAGACTCCCATACATAGATTCTATGATTGCCCCCGTGCTCACGAAGTCTGGGACTATGCCCAGTCCATCCTCATCCATATCCACGGTGATATCAACCCAACCGTCCCTCATACCCGGTTCAGCTTCACGCAGTGTATCTTTGGGTCACCTATCCCGAGACGATTTGAAGACCTTTGTACTCTCTGGACCCTCATTCGTGGCTCAGCGCTTTGGATTATTTGGACTTCCCGTAATCACAAGGTATTTTCCCAGCACAGATGGTCTCTAGATTTTACGTAAAATGCGCTTTGGCAATTACTCCTCGACTCAGGCCAATCAGCTCAACTGAGAGCGCAGTTTGGAGCTCGTCAACAACCGCAACAAGCTGAGGTCATTTGGACTAAATTCAACTGCAAGCGGCTTACTTCACCCGTCCTCGCTAGTAGGAGGGATAATTTGATCGTATGGACTCCGCTGGGTCACTCACTGTACTCATTTTAGTGTTTTCTTTTTCTTTTGCTCTCTTGTCCTCGGTTCCCTCTACTCGATTCTCTTCATTTGTCCAGCCTTCTGGCTTGGCCGTTTTTTCTGTGTTCTTGGCTCTTTTCTTTTAATGCAATGGGTTCTCCCAGTTGTTCAAAAAAAAAAAAAATTTGGGAAATTGCAATTTTCAAAGAGAATATTCTGGCAGGGTCAACCATTTATTGCTCACTTTTCCATCCCCAAAACACTGGGTTGAACTTGTTTGACGTCGTGCAGGCGATGCTGTAATAAGTTCTACTCCAGACATGCTCTTCAATACTGCGTAACTTAATGCCAACAGTATTCTCGAATGAGAACCTTCTTACTGCCAGACGAGGCTTTCCGCCTTGAGTTACCACCAGATTGGGGCCAGGTAGGCAACACAACATCTTCACTTAAAAGATTCCAATCTAGACTCTACAGTACAGACCTAAACGTCACGTAATTGGCCTTCTCTAACAACTGTTCAAGCTAAGATCCCTTCACAGTGACTAGACCACACCATTGATCTTGTACAAGAAAGTCTTATAGGGAGCAAAAATAATTYGCTCGAACTTAGGAAAAAAGGTCCTTGAAATCACTTTACAGTTGTCGCWATGCCTTAGAAGCTGAGAAAGAGAAAGAAGATATTTATAAGGCAGCGAGGTTCAATTCTACAGAAAGAAAAAAAAAGAGAAATCACTGTAGAGAAAGCCCAGGAACAACAATAATTATAAGACTTCTCGAATACCGCAGAAACTATTGTAAGCTGACCGGTATTTAAGCACGGCGGTCAAATCTCTGGTCTCTAAAAACAAGGGAGCTTGAACCCATGTGTGAGTCAAAATTGCTGCCCCACCTCTTGACCGCAGAAAACAAAGAGAAGGTAGTATACTTAACCCTACCAGATCTAGGAGGCTACAAACCTCCCTCCCATACGATCGAGTCAATCTGGGCAATCACCTTGTCTCGGTCGTGTGATCCGGTTTATCTTCAGGCGCAGATGTGGGACGTGTGTTGTTTTCTTAAAAAGCTCAGCGAGCAAAATTTTGAAGAGGAAGCCTTCCGCAAGATCACTTGGGTTGGTGCAACAAGAGGGTATCCTTCTTGACTGATCTCAGTTTCTTCAGCACGCTCTCAGGCTTTGCGTTTCCCGTTACGACCACCCTGTTGTTCCATTGGTCACAGAGCACATGATCCACTGCGCACAAGTACAAGAATCAGGCAGATGTTGAGGAATTGACCTTGGAAGCCGTGCCTTGATAATAGCTAAAACGAAAATGATTCTTCGGAAACACTGCTGTATATGACAAAAGGTACAACGACGGAGAAACATGTGTTCCCTAAAAGAGACATTCGAGAGTTAGTATCACTTGTACAACAATTGATCAAGCCGATTCTTCGCATGAGAGGAAAGAGGTTTGAGTATCAATACCATCCATTTTCCACAGAGCCTTCTTCACTTTCCTCTCGCAGTTTTCGCAGCACAGGTTAACCCGAAAGTCCATTGATTGAGCACGTCCAAGCTGCTGGGAACATACAACAATACAAACGCCAGTTCAGCAACCCATTACCAAGATCATAACCTAAAAGAATATTTCTAAGATAAACGCCGATGAAAATCTGGTAAAATACCTTTGTAGGAGCCTGTCCACCCTTCTTCCCAGACTCCGCTCCGCCTCCATGGTGCTGGTTTCCTCCTTTCCCGTTACCGTGATTCTTGTGGCCTTCGTCCGAGCTGTACCCGTCATCTCCATGCTTGTTCTTGCTTGTCTTCAAGATCCCCTGGGGCTGGCCTCCRCCTTTCTTGCCATGGGAGCCGTGGTCTTCTCCGAGCTTCTCTGACCCTCCACCTTTTTTGTTGTGCGACTGGTTGGAATGCCCATAGAGTTGGTCGTCRAATCTGACAGCGTGAGGCTTGTGATCTCCCTTCGTCTGCACACGCCCRTGCGCTCCTTTCTTATTGTGTTGGCTTCCATGGCGATCGTCATCACTGCTATCCGAGCTGCTATCACCTCTCAGCCCAAGCTTCTTCAACACAATTTGCGTCAAGGACAAGGACCTGCGATGGCGCCCATGACCACGCCCTCCATGAAATCCCTTGTTGTCAGACCAGCTCTTGTTATGATCGTGGCCATGGTCATTGTTGTGGCTCTTGTTATGCCCATGGCCGTGGTCATTGTTGTGGCTCTGGTTTTGCCCGTGATTATTGTTGCTCTTGTTGGAGTTCCCGTGGTTGCCACCTTTGTGGCTCTTTTCGTAATCCTCTTTGTCGCTGTCGTTTAGATGCTTCTGCTGATTCTTGCCCTTGTTGTCGCCGTGATTGTTGTTGCCGTGGTTGGTGTTGCCGTGATTGGTGTTACCGTGATTGTTGTTGCCGTGATTGATGTTACCGTGATTGTTGTTGCCACCTTGGTTAGGATTCTTCTGTTGCCCTTTGTTGGCTCCATGCATGTCGTGCTGGTGGCCAATGTAAACGTCGTCTCGCATGTCGGGTCTTCTGTACTCCCGGAACTGATCTTCCCTTTGAATGTATTGCTCGGGGCGTTGAGGCTCCATGGACCTGCTGCGAGGATAGTCGCCGAAGTGGCCATAGGGCATCTGCTGCTGCTGGTACCAAGGGGGTGCTTCCCTCCTCCCGTAGAAGAGCTGCACACATCCAAACAGGAGAACCGAGGGTTAAGGAACTCAAAAGATCCACCCTGTAATGCMTCGGCTCATTCAAAGCCAACGAGATTATCATGAAGGTGTGAAGAGAAAGCACCAAAGCTTCTCAGTGGTGCAAGCAAGAAACAGCTTCCTCAAAGTCAGGACCAYTGCAGCCCCATTTTGAAACGATYCGAAAAAGCAAAAGAGMCAAMCAGAACGAGTAAGTCATTTSGATGTTACTTGGAGAAACAGTAATCAATMAAGTGTTTATCTTCAAAATATTAAAGTATACTGAAAAGGTGAAGAATAGAACAATCCCTATCCAACAGAAATTCAACAATAACCCCCAGCAAAGTCTAATTCAAAAGACAACCAGTTTTGTTAGCGTTTCTCCGTATGATCACTTCATCTGATTGARCCTCTGAAGATTTGCGCACCGTTTCAAACCCTCACCTCATTATTGCAAAACCAATTGTCTCCTCAATCCCGAACCAAGACAACCACAATTGAAACATAGCACTCATCTCACAAGCTTCTGAGCAAGGTCGCCTTAGATGAAGGTGAGCAGCAGTGGCTAGGGCCGAAAAAAAAAAAAAAAAAAAAAATCCTTTCTTAAACTCCCCTCCTCCACAACAGAAGATACTTCTCCACAAATGAACTTCCTCTACAGCAGCAGATGACACATTATCTTCTCTTCGACACTCGCACCTTCCTACGCACCCCACTTGCAAACATGTACTCTAAACACACAAAAACGATGAACACTTGGGAGCAGGAGCTTGAGATCGCTAGCATTCCCCACTTTGACGCAAGAAAATAGGACGGTTCAGGTTACTGTTTATTTCCAAACAACTATTTTTGCGGGTCAACAACATGATATAATCWAATGCACGATGGCTATGAGTGGCAGTGCCAATCCATGGCTTCAGAGTAGCGAACAAACTCATCAAGTAAATTTTACCGACCAATGCTCACTATTTCCTTACTACAAGTTAAGTACTACACCACACTCCATCTTCAACCACCGTGAAGGTAGTGAATGTTTCAGCACTTGAAAAAAGGTGTCAAGCTTGCAAACCCATCAACACTGGAGCTTGCATTTGAAGAGAAGACACGCTTCAAAGAAACTCCTGAACAACTGTGTCCAACGCTTTGGAAACCGGCGTATGTTAACTAGCCCGCACTCAGTGGCCCGTACAACGCACAGAGCTTTTGCAAAAAMCCTGGAGAGATTGCACCAGAGTTGAGCAGGACCAGCTTTACAGCATAATTTTTCCACACATACCTCGTCCATAGACATCAAGTTGTGGTGGCCGAGGCCATAGAAAGGCCTCGGGTCATGGTAGTAGTTCCCTGCCATACTGCTCAACACTGTCCACCCAAACCGCCCCCTCCTTAAGCAACCACTGTTAAGCAAATCTACAGACAAAAACGCCACAACCCTTTCCTCCACAACCTTGCCTTCGTCGTGAAAAGAGTCACTAAAGCTTAATGCAGCAGCAGCAGCAACTCCAAGAGGCGGTTACTGGGCTTGGAAATACGGCCTCTGTGGCGTGCACTCCAACCTGGCTCCATAGGTGCAACAGCTAATAATGTCCAGATGGAACAAAGAAAGTCGATCGATCAGGTGTGGTGCGATCATCCGACCTTCTTGGCGGTCTGGCGGAGGAGTAAGTCAGGGAGGTGGCGCTGCAAAGCAGGGTCCCACTTCACAGGCTTCCACTGGACTCTGGAGGGGGCCATCTTCCCATCTTCCCATCTTCCCAAAATATTTTGGAACAACCCATCCATTTGTCAGCTACGTGCCAGACTCATCACCCTCGACAATGGCTAAATATAGGACACTTGAGGTACAGTAGAACAGTAGAGGTGCCAGAACCTCCTGTTTGTACTGAAATTACGCTTTCAGAGTKMATTTTCTATTCGTTTTTATCATGGCACAATCGCAGTTCTGGAATATTATAATATCGAAAGTCCACGCTACAATTCAGCTTTCGGAAAGTCTGGGGACGGGGAAGACAACCGTGTCACACGCGAAACAATTATTAGCCGAATTCTAGATTCCAGATTCCAGATCTAGGGTTCCAAATTTCCAATCTGTGCGATTGTTTTAGGCCCCTAATAACTTACACTTAATTCTCTGGGTGCTTCCAAAGGCTTCGCCAGTGAGTGATGAGTGCATTACTGTACAGTACTGTAGTGCGGGATTCGAAGAACTTACAGTATCCCGTAATTCTGCTTCAGTTCCGCCTTGGAGTTCGTGAGCATCCTACATCGCTTTATTGGAAAATGGCGCAACAACTTGCGGCTACCGTAGTGTCTGTCATGACTGGCAGCAACCGTTACAGTAGTGTTGGGCATTCCATGTCAGAAAAACTTGGATTTGACTGAGGACTGACTGCAATGAAATTTTCACTGTTCTTTTTTATTTATTTTGGGGGCTCTGTGCAGAGACTCTGGTTTCTGAATTCAAGTTTCCAAATCCTATCTACAACCGCATTCACACTACATCATGCATCACAGTGCACAACAATGAGGATTTGGTTGCAGTGGGGATGTGGGGTCCACCTGATCAAGAACCCCTAAAGAATAGAGGCATATTTCTGGAGAAATTGTCAAAAATTGACACTTTTAGGGCAGCAAGAAAAAATTGAGATAAGGAAGTTTTTACTTTTTTTCAAAATTCAACCAAACAAATTTGTACAAGACTTCTCCGGGAATGTGTGGAAACAATTTTAGAAACTTTGATTGCACAGATTGAAAGACTGTAATGTTTGAAGTTAGGTCAAAAAGTTTTTTTCAACCTTGCCAATAGAGCTTGAAAACTTTAATTCTTTTTGGAATGAGTTTTTTACACTAAACATAAATATTTTTTTTTGACAATTGATGCTTACATCATGTAAGTAACATATCCACCAAATTCCAAAAGTACAAGAAGACTTTTGTACATGTTTCCCACAGCTACCCAAGCTGCCCCAAAAGTTCAGGGTAGCATAACTTTTGTTCCAAACACCCAATTGGAAAAAAAAAATAGATTTTCAGCATGAGGGTACACATTTTCACATTGTCTTCAAATTTCATGAACATCTAACCAAAAATGACTTTGTAGGAACCTACCCAAAAAAATTTGCGTATGTTGAACACACACTTGATCCTTTAACCCCTGAAGTTCGTTGACTATGTTCTCACCAAAAATGCTTCAAAACTGCCATTTCTGGTACAAGTACCAAATTTTTGAGAATTATCATTTTTTGACACATGTAACCGTAGGATCTTGTAGTACTATAGTTTGAAAATATGTGGAAAAAAATTCATAAATTTCCACCACGTAGATTGCAAGATATTAGCATTTGAAGTGGCAAAAATCCTTTTTCTGGCCTTGCCAAAAAACGGGCAGCTACATTTCACAAGGTCAGATCATTATGAAAAGATGTCCAAAATAGTTGTGCTTCTTTGGATTCATTCTTCAAGGCAAGTTGGCTACATACATGAAAATTTTTAGATCATTTGGAGTTGTACAACATATAGGAAAAAATAGTAAATAGAAAGAAGTAGAGAATGATTCAAAATACTAAATTGTTAATAAATTAGTTAGAAAATTAAAAAAAACTCCAATCCAAATGGTTGAATTGTTGTAATAAATAATCTACATCCAATAGCATTATTTTTTTTTCAAAAATATTGAAATTTCAGTAAATAAAAGACTTCAAAGTTTTTTTTGGTGTAGGGATTCCATAACTACCCGCAAACTGAAAAGCCTCATAACTCTCATCTCAACAATTGAAATGCAATGATTCAAAGCTTTTTGAGTACATATAAATCTGAAGAACGAATTTCAAATTTTTATTTCTTAAAAAAGTGATTTTTTCAAATTTGCCCGGACTACCCGAGTTGAGAAACAAACAACATATTATGCAATAACTTTTGGCTCATATTTTCAAATGTCATGAAATTTGTGCATATGAAAGATATTCCTGGTCCCCACATTCCATTAAAATTTGTACCCAAAATATGCAAATCTCTAGTCACACGTACCTACCCAAAATTTCTATGTTGCCAGAAATTGCATGTTGGTCCTTTAGGGGTTAAGGGATAAATTAATATTTTTGTTTGCCTGTGGTCGGTTACACACTTACACCGTTCTTGTTGCCCACGGCATTGTTCGGTACACTGGGCAGCAGTAACTGTACATTGTTCACTCGCAGTTAGCAGTAACGTAGGGACACCACCAAGTCTAAGAGCACATTGCCAAGGAGGATGTAGACCGCCTAAATATATCTCTTCTTAGTGTCGGTTTCCACTCACCTATCAATACAATAGAACCTCTCTAAGTCGCTCCTCTCACTATAAGCCAATAAAACCTCTGTAAGCCAATATGTCAGACCGGCCCAGACTAAGCCACATTACAAAGGTTGTGACTAAATTTGACTCTCTCTTAACCAATATACCTCTGTAAACCAATATGTGAGACTAGTCCAGGATTGATTGAGTAAGGGAGGTTCTACTGTAAATGGTTGAAACTTCAAACCTTAAAAACTTTTTACAAATACGTGTAACGCATTCTTTGATACGTAAAAATTCTATCTGCAGACAAACATCTAAAAAACTTTGACAGATCAAATTTATAATGTAACATGGATTGTGCAAATTGCCACAAGAGGATGTCTCAACGTCAGAGCATCCCCAGAGCTGCCCGGCTAAAGGCGCAAACTGGGTATTCGGCTAGGCCGGGCCAAAGACACTTCTCTGTTGCATGCAAGACGGGGCTCAAGATATGCCCGGCCACGGCCAAATTTCTTGAGGAGACGGTGAAATGAAAAGTCGCGGATTAGGCGTAGTGTGTGCTTTGGCACAATTCTCAAGCTATGGTCCACTTAATTTGACACAATTTTTTGAGTAAGACATGCTTATTCATGCCAAAAAAGCATTGGGCCCAAACTTCATAAAATTAATATGAGAATACTCAATTATTACGGGACGGGATCCATTATTTTCTAATAGAAAAAGGAAGATTGGCGAGGCCGCGACCTTGCATTCTATGTCGCCGTGGGGTGCAAGTGGGAGACACGGCCCGGAGTCTCCGAAATCACCCTACAAAAACACACTCTTCATTCCCGTTTGTTGGGTGAGTTGTGGGGATGCTTTTCTTGCCAACTATTGTACAAGTGGGTGAAATTTTGTTACCACTCATCCATTCATCCTTGCACAGTGTTGCGGTTTCTAATGCGCTTATTGCTATGGAATGAGCCAGCGGCAATTGCACATGTGCATTGGATGGTAACTTAAACCCTAAATTTCCGAGGCAATAAAATCTAATCAATTTCCTATTATATTTTTGAAAAACTTTTTTTTGAAGTCTAGTCTTAGCATCAAAAATCTAATTTTCAAAATGATTGATTGTGATTTTTTGATTCAAGATCATATGCAATGGTGTCCATTGCAATCTTGACTTTCTATAGTGTTGAGAGAGCTTGAAAATGAGCCTCAAATACACTAGAGCTTGGAGAAACACACACATTATAAATTCATTTAAAAAAAATCTAGAGTAGATTTTGAGAATCTATAAATTGATTGGGGTTATGCATATTAGACCCTTCAACCTCATATTTTTTTGTGACCAACTTTTTAGATTTGACATGTGGAAAGAGGATTGAAAGACTTCAACTCACTTTTGCAATTTTGACACCCTCATGATCAAACATTATAATCTTTTAATCCATAAGTGATATTATCATGTTTTCTTCTCCGTAGTGATCTCTAACATGTCTAGATTGAATTTGTATAGTTATATTTCAAAAAAAATTGAATCATCTTATCACAATATCGGCTTTTTGTTCAATAGAGAGTAAATTCCTCAAAGCTCAAAAAAGGCCTTGAATGGGCATTTAGGGGTTAATGGCCCGCTACATAATTCCATGAAAGGCTCCTCACAAATGGGGCAATGCATTAATGGGGAGCCCTTTCGCACTCATGAAGAAGAATACTCATTCGAGGAGAGGAAACGCACGCCTTGTCCCACCACGAACATGCATATATTCTAAACCAATGTTGTTAGACTAGTCCCGGACTAAGGTAGGAGGTCCATATAGCGCCCATCTAAGGGCCGAAGCTGAATTTTGGCAAGGTGAAACTGCTTGAAATAATTTTTAGTAAATATTCCTTGAAAGACAAGTGGAATTGGCATCTAACCCAAGTTGTTTCATATTTTTTGGAGCTTTGTAGATTTAGTTATGAATTTTTGGAGTGGCAAAAAAGTGCTCTAAAACCAACCACCTCCTCAAATGTAGACTACTTGTACATCGGAGAGTGCAAAATGTACCTCTAGAGCCTAATTGGTTTTAGAACGTGCTCCATTTTAGGACCTCCTACCTTAGGCCACATTACAAAGTTGTGACTAAATCTAACCCTCTCTGAGCCAATAAACCTCTATCAACCTCTATCAAGATGATCACCTATTTTTGACCACTTATTAATAAACAATTCAACCTATTTCGGCATGGAGAAAGTTCAAGAAAAAAAATCCCATGTAGAAAATATATATATATATATATATATATATATATATATATATATATATATATATATACACATATATTGATTTTAGAGATCTATAGAACATGAGCATTTCATAAAGTGGCACTTTACCCCTAAAGAACCAAGGGTGTTTGAGCATATCTCTTGTTTTCTTGACTAGCTCTTGTAACAAGTACAATTCCTCATATAATTGAGCATGATGGCACAATTACTTTATCAAAATCTAATTACAATAAAGAGTTATCAATTTTCAAAAATTTGAGCACTATTCATTCTCCCATTGATTTCTCTATAAAGGGAATTGTGAAACTCTTTTGGAGATGCTTATTAAAGGAGAGATGTGAGTATGGATGTTAGCTACATATCCCCACAATCAAATTTGAAAAATTCATCACCAATGTTTTTCTGTGAATTTTCATGTTAAACCATGAATTTTTTTTTTTTAAATTCACCAAAAATGGAGTTTTGTTTTTTTGAAACCGAAAATTTGGTATACTTGAGGGGGATTGCGTAAGATACAAATGTTGATTGAGGGAAATAAAAAATTTCAACTTCATTATAAGTAGTGCGAAGAAAAGTGAAGGGTCCAAATGGGAGGCGACAACCGTTTTTGTAGAGGACTGTATTAAAATGCACTACTTTAGAATTAGTTATTGATGTAGTTGGGACTTATAAACCTCCATGTATGCAAATGGAAGCATTTGTAGAAATTTTTGTTGACTTTGGTAACTTGAGGGGTAACTTTCTTGGGGGTAAGGCAACCTAATTGTAAAGGCAACCTAATTCCACTACTTGGTGTAGAGTCATCGAGAGAGGCCTTGACACAAATGAGGGCGGATTTCTTTAGCGCCTTGGTGGATCTTTTTAGCATTGGTGGAGCTCGTGAGCAAAGAAAATTAGGTGGTGTATTCCCTCTCTTTGTTGAAGTTGTAATGCGGTGGTCACTAAAAGCGACCACCTCCTGAAATGCACAGCTAGTACACAGAAGAAAGCAAAGTATACCTTTGAATCATGATCCCTTAAGAGCATACTACCTTATGCTACGATTGAAATTTTGAGTGCAAGTGATATGTTTGAGAAGAAATTTCAATCATATGTCTGAGAAGAATTTTTGGATTCAATAGGAATATGAATAATATATAGCACATAAAATTCGTGTAAAATTTTACAACCAACAAGAAAATGACACATGTGCCCCTTTTGTAATTCATATATGGTTTTCTTCAAAAGTGACACTTTAACACAATGGTGTTCAAATCACATTCTAAGGGGAGTCAAACTTTGTTAGCTATGTTGCAAGGTTTCAAGAAAGAACATTTTCTTCTAATTTCAAGCCCTATTATCTTGCCATCTGTGAAGTCAAAGTTCTTGAAATTTTTCCCACATGTTCCAAACTTTTATCTCTAACTTTTTTCCATTTGTATTTTAAATTAAAAATATTCCTCATTGCACAAGTAATCATCAAAAATTGACTAGTATATAGCCAATTAATTTAACTCCTAAGCTTTCCCTAGCATTTTAATGGGGAGTAAAAACATCATTGCTTTTGAAGTGTTATAGGTCTAATTTCACTAAGGTATAGAAATATTAACCATAAAATATTGTAGTGTACATGAATCAAATTTGGAGTTATCTGGCCATACAAATTGCACGGTACAATGTTTTAGTGTTGACAAAGGAGGTGAAATTTTTCCTAACATCATATTAGAGGTGAAATTCAATCTCTAAACCTATTCAAATGAAAGAACTTTAAACTGTAAAGTGATATAAAATTAGCTTAAAAACACATTGGTATAAGGAAATATCGTTGAAAATGACTTGTTGTATTTGTAAAATGTCTTTGAATTGTCAAAAAGTTCCAAAAAAACTATCTAAAGTTGAACACCTTCTACTAAAATGCTTCACACACTCAACTTCTTGGATTGATACGAAACTTCTAACCACACAAACTAGACTAGTATATACAACATTTCTAGTTTTTGAAATTGACTGCTAAAGTTCATTGCGATCCAAAAATATCCAAAATTTGAACTTTGTACGTCTTCCAAACATTTAAAAGAACGTGGATTCACATGTAAAATTTATTACAATAACTAAACTACAAGGAGAATGTAGCCCAACAAGTTTGATTGAAAATGAACCTTGGATGGAGGCAAATTGTAGTCATCAAAATGCACTTTCATAAACTAACATTGAACATGAAATTTGGTGACTCATAGAATTGTCTACCACACAAACTAGAAGAGAGAGCGTAAATCTCCCAACAAGTTTTATGAAATTTGGACATGAGATGCAAAACTTTCAATATTATAAATTAGACTTCTAAACTATGTGAGGTCACTTTTGGCCACCAAGGGCACTTTAGGGTTAACTTCCTTGCATTGGAGGGTAATATAGAGTAAATTAGATTCCAAATTTGCATAAGTTTACCTAACAAGATTTGAAACTCAATGATGAAAGGACTCAAAATTATCAAGAGCAAAAATTTTACTCCAAGAAGGATCAAAGAAGGACAAAAATGTTTTTTGCTCACTTGAACATTATAATCTCTCAATCCATCTAGTTAAATGGGCTAAAATTTTGATACTACACTTTTATATGGTTTTTACATGGTTGAAGCTGAAAAAAAAATTATTCTCAAAGTTGGGCAATGCACTAAAAATTCTCAATTTTTGACAATTTCTCTTAAAAAGCACCCCTCTTCCTTTTGGAGTTAATCCCCTAAAGGACCAAAAATCCCCTCGGGGGACTTTGGGGAGTTTGGGTAGGTACTTATGATCTCAACTTTTGATGAATTTTTTTGAAACTTTCTCATTAAATAGAAAAACTTATTATCTTTTTGGGAATATGTTTTTTTTTTCAATCAGTGCCCGGGAGCAAAAGTTATACCATCTTAAGCATAATTTTCATGTCGTCGGGCAGAAAAAAAATCCACAAAAACTTGAAATTAAATTTTTAAATTTTTTTTCCCTGATAAATCTTATTTTGGTCTACATGTGAAGATTTGATTCATTCCATTTAGTAATGTGAAAGTTCCAAATATTCTTGTTTTTTGGGCAATATGAGCATATTCTTGAAAAAATAACTTGTAGGATTCATTTCTGAATGCAATTTTCACAATTTAAAGAAAAAAAATATTGTTTGATAAGGTTAAGCTCTCTTGCTAGATCAATCTCACCACTGGAATTATTGAGTTTCAATGCCCTCTTAGAGAAATTAACAATTTAGTTGTTTTTTCAATCTTGAACCTACTTCTATTTGACGATTTTTCAAAGAATGAAAATCAATTGTTATTATTCTTAAAAAAAAATTCCTAGACTTTCAACTCAATTCTTCAACATAATTTTTTTAATTCAATGTCCATGGTGCAAAAAAATTCCAATAATGGCGGTGAAAGGCATCTGAAATTGCAGGGCGATGCTCAAGAAAACTTGATTTTTCAATTTTGAATGCTAATATCTTTCAATCCGTCCCGTCAAACTTTATAAAAAAATTTCTATATGATTTTAGACAGGTAAAGTACAAAATCCTACCGTAAGATTTTTTAACCCGTAAAGGACCAAGGCCATTTTTCTGTGAGAAACACTCAAGACTACCATTTCTGCTGCGTTCTACCAAGAAAACAAAAAGAACAATTTTTTGTAATCTAACCATAGGATCTTGTACTGTACTTATCTGAGATCATGTGGTAACAATTTCATGAAGTTTGACCATACAGATTGAAAGATATTAGCATTCAAAGTTGGAAAAAAAAATTTAAACACCACCTTGCAATTTCAAATGGCTTTGTCCGCCATTTGTGAGAATTTTTTGAATTGCAGACCTTGAATTTAATTTTTTGTATTGAAGAATTGAGTTGAAAGCTTAGGAAAAAATTTCAAAAAAAAATGCTTGGTTTTCAATCCTTAAAAAATTGTAAAGTAGAAGTAGGTCTAAGATTGAAAGAAAAACTAAATCATTAATAGCTTTAAGATGGGATTGAAACACAATAATCTGAACGGTGAGATAATTCTAGAAAGCAAACTTTAACTTGTCATGCAATTGTTTTTGAAGAATTGAGAAAAGTGTGTTCAAAAATGAATCCTCTAAGTTGTTTTTTCAAGAAGATTCTCAAATTGCCCGAAAAACAAGATTGTTCATAACTTTCACCTCACTAATCCAAATGGAATGAATAAAAGCTTCAAATGTAGACAAAAATACGATCTACAAGAAAAAAAAAATTTTAAATTTATTTTCAAGATTTTGTAGATTTCTTTTTCTGCCCAGTGATGTGAAAATTATGTTTAAGATGGCATAACTTTTGCTCCCGGGCACTAATTGAAATAAAATGATATTCCCACGAAGCTAATAAGTTTTTCTGTCTCATGAAAGAATTTCAGAAAGTTTCACTAAAAATTGAGATCATAAGAACCTGCCCGAAATCCATTTTGTCTCCCAAAGAGACAATGGTCCTTTAGGGGTAAAAAAAATTGTTTACTTGGATGTACGCAACAAAAATGACATTTTTGAGTGGGTTTTTAAAAAAAAATGGCCTTGTCTTTTAGGGATTAAACTCTAGGCAGGTCCATGGAAATCATGAATTCTCATACTATGAAAATCATTAGTTTCTGAAATTTTCAATAGTAAGCATTGGAAGCCAAAGACCTATAGAAGATCTTCCCATTTCACCCAAAATTCCAAGGATGAATAGTTGCACTTCTATCCTATATATGAAGATGCTCTCATTCATCAACCAAAAAATGGCCTCAACATGATTAAGGGTTAAAGTCTAAATTTGAGTTCTTTTGTACCTATTCATGAATGTGCTTCCAATGACAAAAATATCACGGAGTGAACATACCTAAATTTGGGTTTTCTTGTACCTGTTCATGAATGTGCTTCCAATGACAAAATATCAATGAGTGAACGGACTGCACGGCATTGAGTGAACGGCTCAGAATGTTGCGGAACCAGATTTGGAGACGGACAAAATCGAACAGCTAAATTTGACAACTCTGACAAACTGTAGCAGTACTTCAAGTACCAAATAAACTTACTGTAAAGTGTAAACCAGTGTACAAATAGACAGCTTTGTGTTGGTATTTTTTATTCTGAACAACCCTACGGAATTGAATTCGTACACGTCAACTTTAGATCAAGCATTGAAATAGTCAGCTCTGCTAAATGATGCAGGTTGCTGGCCTGTAAACAGTGGAATTCAGGAAATCTTTGCAATTTAGTGTATTCTAATGTAGTCATGGTTAACCCTAAAACGTCACAGGAACTGACTTTCAGTGTGTTTTCAGGAATGATAACACAATTTGGCACTGGATACCTGTAACATCATTCATCATGAAAGAAACCATCGACAATTTCCAGATCGCAAGGCATATGTAGCAACCACATAAAGGTTTACTAAAAGCGAGTCCCCAGTTCTGCTTCTGCAGCTCCAAAACAACAAAAACTGGAACTGCACTCAATTCAAAAACATGTTCACGTGGACCAAGGAGCCTACACTGAAATATATTACTTTTATAAAAAAAAGTTGATATTCACCTCACTATTCCTTCTATACCACCGTCCTTCCGATCTTCAACATATCTTGGCCTTTGAAAAGTCCATCTCAGGATGCTAAATTAACAGGCCACAAGTATAAATCAATACCCTTGATAACTGCAGAAAAGACTTACCTCCAAAACTTGGAGAAAACAAAAAAGTTTCAGGAAAACCCTTTGGTTGAAGCAAATAATTCCTTTCATTGAGTGGTTAAAMGTGATCTTACTGTATTCACACTAAATAACGTCTGCACATGGAGAAACTAACGAAAATTACGGATCTTTACCTGAGCCATAAATTTCTTCAGGATATCAGCTTTGTTTTGTTCATCACTCGTGGGCAGATTCATCGCTTTCTGACGCTGATCATACTGCGATACAAACAGAAGATTTCATAAGTGAGTGCCTCAGGTTCCATACTAATCACAAGCTTGTTCACAGTGACTGAATCGAAAAAGGTACAGCAACAGTGTAGCATCAGATAGAGCATGAGGTCAATAATAATCAGAGATATGAAGGTGAGCCGCGACATCTTCCTAAACCAAATGGATCCGACAAATGCCCACTACACGTACCATCATCTTTTCAACTGTCTGRCGAGTCTCAGGGTCCAAATCTTCTAATTTGCTATTTGCAGGTTCCACTTTTTGCGAATTGATTTCAGGTTCTCCTTTCACCACGCATTTCCACCACTCCATTTGGTTGTGCTTCGTCAACAAGATGGAAAGAACTGACCCGTTGTCCTCTGCAACAATGAAAAGCCACTGCTGTCAATATTCCTYTTACGAGTGCAAGATCATTATCCTCTTGTGAGCCTTGCAGTATATATTAATGAATCATCAAATTGAAGAATATGATTGGAACCTTAAAAACATCTAATTACTGAACTTCTAGATAGCAGTAATTAATTTCTTGACGGTGATCTGAGGCCAACTGGTGTAAAAAAGACTGAAAATTTGACACTCTCCAAAACAACCTCAGCAATTGTGAATTCATCATAGATTCAAGAAAATTCAAAGAGCTAGACCGATTCAGAATGTAAGTGTCATTCCAAAAGAAATAAAGGAACGTATCAGCAGACACACACTCATATTGTCCCCAGTGTCCAAACGCACACCAATATGTAAGATCGTTACCTAAACTCCAAAAGCAGTCATCAGGCTTCACTGGATTGTAGAATTCACCCTGCACAATATAGACATTGACATCAACACTCTGCTTCTTCGAGAAAGGAAGCACGTTTGAAACCAAAACAGAGAATACCAACGAAGATAATCCCAGCTACAGCCAGAAGCACATATATATTGTCAAAGCAGGAACTTCATCGAGTCCAGAAGACAGCTTCCTCAAGATAACTCACCGTCAAAATTGGAGGCTGGCCCTTAAGACCTGCCTTCAGAGTCTTGCTCTTGATGTCGCATGTCACCGCCCTGGACTTCGTTCCTTCGGGAATTTTAATTTGCACAGTAACCTCTTGAAGAGTTTGTGTCCATGAATACTTCTCATGATCAAACCCATTTCCGTCATTGGGCTCTGCAAACGCCGGTAGAAACATCAGGAAATTGAAAACCAAGATAATACYATGTTCGACCWTCAATCCTCTGCAACTGGGCTWAATAGGTGCGGGYCATCAGCAGTAYYTCCTTCATGTGTCATACCTTCTRCTGTTCTTAGAGGCCGTCAAGGCTATTCGATTCCAGATAAAAATRTTAACTAAAACCAACCGCTTGGCATAGTGAACCTACTTCACAYTCCACCAGCTAGCGCACCCCAATTACAACTTATAATCAAACGTAACACGGGTGACTGAAAGTTCTCAACAACTGAAATRTTCTATTTTGGAAGTGGAACCATACTTCCCAAAATACTCCCCTCTTCCACCAATCACGATACATCTACTGTTGTGAATTATSTGCAGACTCAACTTCCGCAGAATACACAAACGATCGATTTCAAGTAAAGGAACCAAGGATGACTGCACTAAAGGCTTTTAGTTGCTCAGAACCTAAACCCTAAAGGCCAACCATCAAGCAAGATAATTACAAGCCGAAGCAAGAGAAACGGTGAGGGCAGGGACATACTCAAGCCCTTCCCGTCGATTTTCTCGTCATAATCGTCCACGCCTGGCACGATATTCTCCTTCACTTCAGTGGCATCCGGTTCCTCCTCATCCTCGGGCTTGACCACAGGTGACGATGCAATGTTCACTTCCTCCACGTCTTCCTCCACGGGAGCTTCGTTGAGATCGACGATCACCTCCTTCGGCGTTTCCGACGCGATCGTCTTCTCCACTTTGGCCACCTTCTCCGCCGCACCCCCTTCAGCAGCATCCGCCTCTCTCTTCCTCTTCTTGGCGGCTCCCACAATTTCCGAAACCCTAGATTCGATGTCCTGCTGCTGSGACAGATCGGTCTCTCGGAACARGAAATCGACCACAGTGGTGAGAAGCTCCAAGGGTTGCTGATGGTGCACTTCCAGTAAGGAGTTCAGCACAACGTCATGCTGCTTGTCGACTTTGTAAGCTTCTTCTGGAGGGGTTACGATCCCTGGAGTCAGACGAATCTCTTGCACTACCTGCGGCTTCGAGGGCGGCACCACYGGCTCCTCCTCTTCGTACTCCGAAATTATAGCCATGGTCTCCAAGAAGMAACAAAAWTTCTAGCTTGAGGAMAAATCGACACAAAGTTGGTGAAATAGAACCACTGCTGCCGGTACTCCAAAGAAGCAAAACAAAACACTATAAACCCTAAACCCTGACTAGACGCTTAAAACCTCGAATCGTACTCAAAACTCCACTAAATTGGACCAGACAAGCGCAGCTGCCACAACAAGCGTAATCACTGCAACTGCGGCGGCAGAGTAATTCGACTGAAGCGACGGCGAAGCCGATCTGGATTGTCACGATCAGCGTTCTTTCTAAGTACTTGAGATTTCTCTTCGACAAAATCTATCATGTAGCTGGCCATTTCATTTTGGGATAGAGATTATCTTCATCCACACTATTTTACCTTTTTCACTCAATTTTGATGATTTCATCTATCTACGGTTTATTTTATCTATTATTATCCATCAGTTTTGAGATAGACAAAAATGTTTTTTTGACCAAAGACATTAGAGTTAATCACAAATTGTGTGCAATGAGGGACCAAGAGCCAAGGTTTGAAAAATACACAAGACGAAACTCCTTGAAGCATCTAAACTTGATCTCACATAATTGGGTGTTGTGTTTCTTTTGTACTATTCATAGTTAAATCTTCCCCTGAAATCCCTTCAACAAATTGGGGTTCATCTTACAATTAACTCTATTGAATAAAAAAAAAGATGATCTTGAATTTTATCCCTAAATGAAATTTTGCTACTTAACCTCTAGAAGTGAATGTTTTTTTCTTGAAAATTAAATATAATCACATTTGTTGATATCAAGTATTTGAAATTAAATGCTACAAAACATCTTTTTAGAAGCTACATTGAGTTCCTAATATGTTCTTGAGAGGATTAACCCTTAAAGGTCGACAAGGACGTTTCGAGTCCTTTGTATGACATAAATCAACTACAGTGGATGCCAAAAAGGTATTTTTCATCCATTTTTTGGGCAAATGTGAAAGTAGAGATGTGCTTTGACATGGAATGCAAGAAACAGGGTCATTGAATGTATTGTCATTTTTAGGTGCTGCAAATTGTAACACAAAACCACAGAAATTCATGCCCACGCTGACAAGTCCCTATATGCCTATCATCAAATTTTTAGGTGTTGTAGCAAATTTTTAGATGTTGCTGTCATTTTTATGTGCTACACGGTTTAACTTCCCACCGTCTAACACTTGGTGGTCTACAATCCTTAGCATGCCTTTTCTCCGCCGTAATAGGTCATTCCTTTAAGGGTTAAAGGTTATATCTTAAAAAAAAATTGCATTAAATTTACTTGGTGATGTTAATCCCTCAAAGCCCAAGGGGTTTGGACAAAACACAAATGTATCATAAAATATAAATTCTATAACTTTTTTGAAGTTTGCATCAAAGATTCTCTTCAAATGAATTTTGAAGATATAACTTCAAAAGTTCACCCAAAATACGATTTCTATCCTTAACACTTGAATTTTTTTTGATTGGTCAAAATTGTGGTTTCTATTGAATTGTAAAAAAATGCATAAGATCTGGTCATAAAAATATCAGTTCTTTCCTCAAATAGTAAGTTTTTCAACACTAGAAAATTCTAAACACATTGTGCTATTTCTCTTATGATTATTTTTTGACCGTAGTGATCTTAGTTTTGAATATAAATACTAGAAGACAGACCAATGTTTTCAAGAAAAAAAATTTCAAAAGAAAGTTTTTTTCTGCTCGAAAATTCTGCTCAAAGTCAGGTAGCAACCAAAAAATGGTTGTTTGAGCGCTTCGGGGTTAAATAACCTTTTGCATACATTGCATTGATTATATTTTATGCATGAAATGTCAAATTGGGATGAAATCATGTTCTTTTAAAATTAAAAATTGATTCTTTATTTTTCCATTAATAATATTAGATGCATGAAAAAACAAAAGACACTCACAAACTTCTGCCTCCATTATTGTAGTAGCATTCCAAGAAAAATAGTTAATTTCTGCCCGCCGAACTAAAAAAAGATCTTTTTGTGCCATTATGTTTGCTACCGGACTCCAATTGAAATAAAAATTATATTTTTGTAAAGCTAACATGTTTTCCTATCTTCTCTCAAAAAATTCAAAAGATTAGGACATATATTGAGACCATAGGAATCTGCCCGAAATCTATTTGTCCCCCAAGGGGACACTTGGGATTTTAGGGGTTAAAAATTGAAGAACACTTGAAGGTGTCATTACTAGGGTATCAATTTTAAAACCTTGGTATTAGAAATGTTTAAAATTTCATATGTAGATGGGCAACTAAGGGGTGATTGCAAGAAACATCGGTTGATTTTGTTGCGTTTTCAATAGTACTCATGATTTTTTGGGGAGTATTTTAAAATTAGAAAACTAATTTGTAAAAAATTTAAAAAATATGAATAATGTATACACCTTTAAGACAAAGGTCACCGCCAAAGAAAATGCATAGAAAAATTCTCTAAGTAGGAGAACTAGAAAAAATCCAAATCTCTAGAAACTAAGTACTTTGATGTTATAATTAGTTTGAAATAGTAAATATAGAAATAKTCCATTTCTAACAACTCCATGGAGATGGTCATTCACCAAAAAAAACACCAAAATAATATTTATATGTTTCAAAATGCAAGCAAAAGGAAGCTCTCTTTGTAGACTTCTACACCACATAAAACTAATTATTTTTAAAATTTCTTTGTCCATTAGCTATAAGTCTACTCGAAGACCATCTCCTCCAAATTTCAACTCAAAATTAGTTTTTATAAGTACTAAATAGTACTAAAACCCTCCAAATTGGCAAATGTGACATTGAATTGGACTCTATTTGTGGATACTATTTGTGGATAGTAGATTATTTTTGAAAATTATGAAAAAATCAATCAAGGTCTAGAATAGTCATGAAAACTAAWTTGAAGCTATAAATACYAAAATAARTTGTGGTCTTTGTTTGAAAACAAAATTGAAGCTATGGATTGGCATAGCATTTTTAATATTAAATTACCATGAAGCACCATAGAGTAGTCAAGTTGCATATAGCTCCAAATTGATCATGATAGATTTGTGGCACCTACCTCCTTGATAGAGTATATAGGCTTTTCTAGTATATTTATTTTTGTTTAAGTTTTCCAACATATTTTGTTGCTTTGTTGAATTTGAGTGAATTATATTTCTATGTGTGATTTTTAACAAAAATTCTCATTATAATACTTTAATTTTTAATAACACTTCTCTATTCACCACATGTCCATGAAAACCAATTGAGGGTTTTATTACTTTGACAATCCTCCAAACGCCAAGGACAATAAAAAAAGTCAACATCAATACCTTTAGGATAKGTTGTTTGTTTTGTTTTGTTTGATACGATGAGATTTAAMAAAAMRTGAGGCGTCCGGTAATGCTCTTGGTACAACTTGAAAGCTCTTGGCAAAAAGGAGTGCACACACTTTTCTTGTGGCATTTAGACCTATAGTGTGAAAGTTATTGAATTTCAAAGTTTTTTATGAATTGAAAAATAAAATAAAATAACCTATTTATTTTGGAAAATTGATAACTTTCTCATCAAGTGTCCAAATGCCCCGAAACAAAGCCCTTGCACTTTTTAGTGCACAGAGCTATCTCTATGTGTTAGTTTCTTGGTGTTTGAACCTTCAGTGTGGAAATTATTGAATTTCAAAGGTTTCATTACAAATATAAAAAAATTATTTTTATTTTGGTTGTGAATGGCATAGGGCACACTAGTCTATATACCTTTAAGATAGGTTGTTTGTTTTGTTTTAATTTGTTGTTTGATACAATGACAATGAGATGGAACAAATCGTTAGGCGTCTTGCGGCAATCTTGGTACCGCTCAAAAGCTCTTGGCAAGGAAGGGTGCATGGACTTTGTTTTGTGGCATTTGGACTTTTGGTGTGAAAGTTATTGAATTACAAAGTTTTTTAAGAATTGGAGAATAAAATTAAGTTTCCTTTTATTTTGGAAAATTCATATCTTTTGCATTGTGAGTCCAAAATCCATAAATCAAAGTCCTTGCACTCCTTTGTGCATAGAGCAGCTTTCTATTTGTGCCAATTTCAAGGCATTTGAACCTTTGGTGTGAAAGTTATTGGTTTTCGAAGGTTTCTTTATAAATAAAAAATAAAAAATAAATTTTTATTTTCATTTTGATTGGGACAACGGSACATGCACACTAGTCTATCTATGCATCTATACATCAAATTAGCATGGAATATTCTTTTTTTAATTTGTTTGTTTGTTGAGATCACGAGGATTGTGCATCTCTTGGTGGCGTACTTGGTACCATCGGAAAGCCCTCAACGAGTAGGGGTGCACGGGCTTGATATTGTAGAGTATTGACCTATGTCATGAAAGTTATTGATTTTTGAGTTATTTTTGGGTCTAAAAATTTATAAAATAGGCCGTGTGTCTCCTAATTGCGTGCTTGGTATCGTCAGAAAGCCCTCAGCAAACACGAGTGCATAGGTTAGGTTTTGTGGTGTTTTCACACTTAATGAAAAAATTATTGAGTTTTGAGCTTTTAGGGGTTTTAAAATTTACTACTGGCTCTTAAGTTTGTTTTGATCGTGGCAACGACACAGGGCACATTAGAATACCTTGAGAATAGGYTTTTTCTTTGTTTTGTTTTGTTTGATATGTTGAGATGTGATTAATCATGATGCGTCCAATAGTGCATTTGGTATCGTTCGAAAGATCTTGGCAAGAAAAGGTGCATGGACTTTATTTTGTGTCATTTGGACCTTTGGTGTGAAAGATATTGAATTTCAAAGGTTTTTATTTATGAATCAAAAAAATGAAATGAAATTACCTTTATTCTGAAAAATTCATAATTTTTGCATAGGGGTCCATAGGCCACAAAATGACGGCCTTGGCACTCCTTTGTGCATAGAGCTACTATTTGTACCAATTTCATAGCGTTTGAACCTTTGATGTGAGTGTTAACGAATTTCAAAGGTTGTATAATAATACAAATAAAAAAATAAAAAGAACGACTTTTACTTATATTTTGGCTGAGGTTCCACATGAAGGTTGAACCCACACTAGACGGAGGGCAAAAAATACATACTCGCCCTAAGAATTGGATAAACAAGTGTCGTCAGCAATCACAGAACCAACCCTAACGAACGACTATCATCCAACTCGCACAGACGTTCGTCCAAGGACAGGGTTTAAGGCCGGAGCAGGGTTTTAGGTCTTGTAGCGCCGCAGAACCAAGGCTGTTCTTGTGTTGAGCACGCAGGGTTGAGGCAACACCAGTCTCATGTCCCCTGATATTCCTTCGTGAGAGGTACTCGCCGCCTCTTGGACTCCCCCACTGTGAAGAAGCAAGCAAGCAATCCCATTGTTGTCACTGACTTACAACTGCCTACAGTCTGGTTGTGGAGTGCTACCAGTCACACTGAGTGGGGGGAGACGAGAGAGCAGCGGCCTGCTTGATCGATTGATTCACCATGTTGGCGCTCTTCGAGACGCCGGCTGGGTTCGCCTTGTTCAAGGTTTTGAACGAGGGCAAGCTCGATGCCTCCGAGGTAGGTTGTGCAGGTTTTCTCTCGGGAGTTTTTCTTTGTGCAATGTGATTGTGATCATTCTCGAGTTCCGATCGCTGAGCTTTGATTATTGTTGCAGGAATTGTACAAGGAGTTTGAGACCCCGGAGGTTGCACGGAAGGTATGTTCAAGCTTTTTGTATTGTGGAAGTTGCATTATTTGTTTATTTTAAAAAAAAACTGGTCGGTTTTGATTGGGTTTCCTGATTTGGCATCTATCGGGTAAAGCTCGGGGGTTTAGGGTTTAGGGTCTAGCTTCTTGCGTCACTAAACTCTGTGGTATTTTATTCAGATGGTCAAGCTGAAAGCTTTCGACAAATTCGAAAATACGACCGATGCTTTAAATGCTGCGTCGCACCTCGTGGACAGCAAGCTGCCCAAGGGCCTTCGTAAGTTTCTCAAGGCTCAATGTCAGGGAGAGACTTTGGCTATTGCTGATTCCAAGCTCGGAAAGGCTATCAGCGACAAGTTGGTGAGTTTTCTCTACCAGTACTTCCATTTTATACTGTTTCTAAGGAGCACTGTTGTTGAATAAGGAATTTTAATATTCTGTTGTTACTGGCAAAACCACAAATAAATTATTGATGAGAATGAAGGTGTTGATTCTGTGATTATTACGTATTTGTACAGGAAATCAACTGTATCAACAATGCGGCTGTGTCGGAGCTCATGAGGGGATTGAGGTCTCAGCTATCAGAACTTATTTCAGGTCTCGACGGTCATGATATGGCACCCATGAGTCTCGGATTGTCTCATAGCTTATCTCGTTACAAACTCAAGTTTAGTCCCGACAAGGTGGATACCATGATCGTGCAAGCTATTGGACTTTTGGATGACTTGGACAAGGAGCTGAACACCTATGCCATGAGAGTACGTGAGTGGTATGGATGGCACTTTCCCGAGCTCGCCAAGATTGTGCAGGACAACGTCCAATTTGCTAAAGCAGTGAAACTGATGGGCAGCCGGACGAACGCTGCAGACTTGGACTTCTCTGGGGTATGCACCTTTGCACCGGTAACGAAGAAGAAAAAGAAGAAGAGCAAAGAAACGATCGCGTAAGGGTCTAGGAAAATATTATTGAAGATTTTTAGGTGTAAACTTGAGCAAAACTAGCTGCAGG
Source organism: Pleurozium schreberi (assembly GCA_006891605.1). Taxonomy (NCBI): domain Eukaryota; kingdom Viridiplantae; phylum Streptophyta; class Bryopsida; order Hypnales; family Hylocomiaceae; genus Pleurozium; species Pleurozium schreberi. The sequence goes on from VACF01000666.1 coordinate 42,518, forward strand.
TGGGTCAATTCCCTATTCCCCAACACTTATCGCAGATCTCTGGCGTCACTCAGCAGAATGCTAGAGGACCATAGGCTGCCTGATAGACTCCTGGRTAGAGATCGCCAGAAATTATGATCCTCAGAAATTAGGTCGTAGGAATCCTTGTTGAGGTTTATTTTGAGTCATGGCACACCTGGTATTGCCTTGCCGGCTCTGACTGGCTCCCTATTACAGACGGCAGCTCAGTTGATCTGCCTTTTGTACAGTTTTGGCCTCCTTTATAGGATTGAGTTGTTTCCTTTCTGATACTCGTGCAACTTTTGGCGTGTCTTGTTGAGAAGTAGCTGAACTGTTCCGCTATCTTTTTAACCTGTCTTATAACCGAACTTGGTCTTATTTTTCTAAGCTTTCTCGCACAATAGTGTTTTTTCAGAGACGTTTAGGAGGCAGATTGTTAAAGGTGAGTGCTCCCAACGCTGGAATGGGCCGACCACTAGAAGGGGTAAAATCCAATATCCTTAATATTTGCTATTTGCTAGCTTGATTAGCGGAAAGACTGGTCTCCTATTTTAGGAAAAGATTGTGTTCATTTGCTTTTCAAGCTTGTGAAGGGGCAACCCATCACTAAGTAGCCTATTGTTTCGTACGAAACCAGGGATTTACGCACTTTTTTAGGTGGTTTGCTTCTAGGTGTGGTTTAGATGTAACTTCAGGTTCAGGTTCGCTCCGGATGAGTGTTGATTGTTCTCTTCGGAGGGAACACTAACTAACTGGTAATCGGAGACAGGCACTACATCTCAACTCCTGCACACAATGAAGTGATGTGGGAAGGATCAAAAATTCAATAGATCACCTTGCTGTAAATCGTTTTGMTTCTGAGAGAAGTCATGTGCAACTGGTAGCATTGCGGTACTGGACACTTCTGTGACGCGTTAGTGGGATATCAAAATTGATGCAGTTTCATTTTCGAGTTTCATTTTCCAGAGCGTGCACCATATTCTGAAAACCTCCGTTGCGTCATTTGCGTCATGTGAAAACTACCGGCTTCGTTTTCCCTTTGCAGCGGTTTTGACCATACCCAAGACAGTTGATATAGTCCAATTCATCGTGCTTTCGATTTTGTTGCAATTTCGACACAGAACAGAATATTTTTGCGAGAGCGTACAACGTTGTGTAGAATCTGTTATTGATAATGATGTAAGCTTGATCAAAGGTGTTTTTGACTCCYATCCTGTCCGAATTTCAGTTATTCTGAAAGGAGAACTAGGACCAGTTTRAGGTTTGGTGAAGGTGCTAATCCGTGTCAAGAGTTCCAGCCATGGCTGTGATTTCCGATTATGAGGAAGAAGAGCCGATGCCATCGCATACCTCAACGCCACGCCAAGCGAAGCCTTCAGAACCGGTGAAGTCTCCCGAGTCAGAACCAGTTATTATTCACTCTGACTCAGAGCCTTCGGTACTGAATCCTCCGGAAGAACAACCGCTGCCTCCACCGCCATCGCCATTGCCGTYGCCGGCACCGCCGCAGTCTGAAGAGAAGGTCTACCAGCACGACCCTGTCCTGTATGCCTTGCTCGAAGGGCACAAACGGAAACCTCTGGGGCTCCTGACGACCGTCATTGATTTCCTGTTCAGAGCGACCGATCTTTCCCGTGAGTCGAGGGTGGAACTCAAAGTGACAGAAATCGTGACGGCGGCGAAAAGAAGAAGGAGCGCATACGAGGGGGAAGACATCACTCCAGAGAAGGTGGCGAAGGTCGAGGAAACTAAGTCTCCAAAGAAAGAACCCAAATCACCGAGGACCATAACGGAAACGCCTTATCAAACACCGCGCGGATATGAAGCTTCTGAGAGCTCCAAGTTGACCCTACCCCCTCCACGAAAGGATGCAGGAATTGAGCAAGCGGAAGTCGACGCTGAGGGAACAGGCCTTCGTACGTCGATCTTTCGCCATAATTCGATGCAAGAACGTTACATTTTGAATGTATCAATTGACCTTCGCCTCGGAAAACAGATCATTCTCGTTCTGCGGTTTCTAATTCAGTAACAATTTGAACATTTGAAAAACCTTTTGCATRTGTACTTACAGCTTGAGAAMAGAGCCTTTGAAAACAGAATTGAAAGAAACGCAAGGTAGGACAMTCGAACTCGCAATCGAAAACTTGCGAGAACGGGGATAGTCCATATTCTGGTAACTAAAGCCCCGCATTGCTGTCCTTTGCTCCTTGATGACCTAACTGACCTCCTCCGCCATGTCCAGAACCGAACATTGGAAATGGATTCGATCACGAGAAATACTCTTGGACGCAAACTCTCGGAGAACTGACCTTGCACATACCCATGCCGGAAGGGACCAAAGCCAAAACAGTGGTATGTGAAATCAAGCGGAGCACCTTGAAGGCAGGCATTAAGGGCCAGGAGCCGATTCTGGAGGTCTGACTGCTTCCGAGTCTCCGTTCCGTGTGCGTTTCCGGTAATCTGAAATTCAATCTGTAGAAGAATACATGCTCCTCTGCATAGGCTAATCCAACGGAACCTCTCGTGCAGGGAGAGTTCTATCAACCAGTGAAGGTCGATGACTGCTTCTGGAGTTTAGGTAACAGCATTAACAATTCCTATCATCAAGAAAGTTTCACTTTCGGACAGGAAACAGTAAGATGTCGCGCCGATTTGCCTGTTTAAGCAGGTGACTGTTGAATGTGTTACCAGATGAGGACGGGACGTTGTGCGTTTACTTYACCAAATTCAATCGAATGGAGTGGTGGCGAAGTGTGGTGAAAGGGGAGCCTGAGATCAACTCACGGAAGGTGGAGCCTGAGAAGAGCAGATTGGATGACCTCGACTCCGAAACTCGTCAAACTGCAGAGAAAATGATGGTATGTATCATCAACTTTTCCATTATCAGAACCCAAGACAGTAGTTCATCAAGCAAGTCAAGCAAATTTCCATTTGTCCGAAGAAATCGGATACTCAGGTTTACATGGCCATGTGACGATGTGAGCGAAGTCTTAGATGTATCGTAAAGCCTTCATCGCTTTCGAAATTGCAGCAAATACTTTCATATGTAATTCCGTAAGCTACCATGTCGGTCAAGGTTTGTTCGCAGGGATAGAAAGTCGGATACTCACTTCACCCTGGCGTGCACACACAATCGTAACCTGTGACATTGGCTTGACAGTACGATCAAAGACAGAAGGCTCTGGGATTACCAACAAGCGGCGARTCGACCAAAAACGACGCGATCAAAAAATTCATGGAGCAGGTACAATGTCGACGACGTCGCTCCATCGCTCTCCGACGTTCTTTCCCTGCATCAATTTCGCCACTCTTAAATCTTTATTGAAAAGAATTAGAATCTCTACAGTCGTGGTCACTATAACCTAAATGCTCGAATCCTGAATTATCTTTTGTTTTCTCCACGCAGCATCCCGAAATGGACTTCTCCAAGGCAAATATATCTTGAGAGCAGCTGACAGAGGCCTTCCGTCGGTGACTCTTGATGTTTGGGTGAGAGGCTAGGCGAATTAGAACACGATGTCTTTCAGTAATCTCCACAGGATGAGACTTAATAAACGTAGTTTTTGTTGAAGGAAACGGCAATTATAGCAGAGTAATGTCTGATTCTCTCTGTTTGAGCAAATCCATTATTAAATATAGACCCATATAGAAGCAAGAACTAAACGACTCTAATGAGAAATAAGATAAAGAAATGCATTTCCAATAGCCAAGAATCAAAACAAAAAAATTATTTTGCTATTATTAATGTTAAAAAAACCCCTTTAAATCTAGTTTGTTTGTTTTGTTACAATCGCAGCAAATGCTTGTACCAAACTGGAGGTTAATAGACTTCTAATTTTTTTCTTTGATGCAAATTTGGCACCCTTTCAAGCAAACTTCCATGTTGTTGCCTTTCACCCAACTTTCATGATGCTTTTCAGTTCTATGTCAGTAGGGAGAATCTACATTTTAGGAGAAGCTTTGGGTTGTTGGCAAACTACAAGCAACCAAAAAGTTCAAGTCCAATATTAAAATTAGTTTTTCAAAAGTTGGACACTTGCCTCCCTAGCTTTCCACATACCTCTCCAAGTAATTTCTTGGCCAACAATTCTAGTTGTCCTCTTGCAATTATTATAGACTTCCATTTAGGAGAAGCTTTACATTATTGCCAAACTATAAACAACCATTAAGTGCAAGTCCAATGTTAAAATTAATATTTTGACAAAAGTTGGACACTTGCCTCCCTAGCTTTCCACAAGCCTCTTCAAGCTTCCCCAAGCAACTTGTTGGCCAACAATTCCAATTAATTCTCTTCTTGCAACTATTGCACACTTCTATTTAAGAAAAAATTCCCCTCTCATTGGAGGGTTTTGTTGATTCTGGGTGCATGGAAGCCATAGCAATTCATAGTAGGGGTATTCACACACCTTATTCACTCCTTGCACATTCTGTGAAGAAGAGGGACAAGGTGTTTTTGGGTTGGCTTTCTATTGTGTCTCAACAAAGGAATATACTTGTTTTGTGAAAGCTTCACCATGTTCATTATTGTCCTCCGGAGGAGAATAATGGACATGGTGAAGCTTTGATTCACAGAACAAGTATATTCTTTTGACGCTCGCTTTTCACCTCCTCACTTCTTTTTGTTGGCTCCTCGCACTACGTTGCCATTGATGCCGTTGCTTTTGCACAACTTTTGGTGTCACACTGTCCATTCTCCATTTTGGTTCTCCACATACAAGACAGATGTGTCACATCTTCTTCACCAATTCAGGCTCCCCATTAGCTTCTCTTTTCTTTTCTCATTGTTTAGAGAATTTTTGTGCAGTGAAGGTGTGGCTACCCCTACTGTGCACAACTTGAAGCTTTTTTGAGTTTCTGAGACCCTGAAACTGAACACCACCTGCAACTCCATTATGATGAGAGCACCGAGCGAGCACATCCACAGATTGAATTCAGACTTCAGTTTGAATTTGACAGAAGTGCCTGCGTCCGCGTAAGTTATGCCAAGTTGCCCAACTMGGCCCTTTTGCCCTTCCAGCCTGGAATCAAGTCCCTGTAAGTTAAAAATGATTGGGCACAAGCCACATTCAAAGTATTTGTATAGGGCAATGCCCAAGGAGGAGGGCATTTCGGGAAGAAAAAGAAAGGGCCAACGAGGAGGGCGGAGCCCAACGACAAGGCTCTTTTTTTCCCGAAATGACCGACGACAAGGGACATTGTCCAACGTAAACTACTGCCAGACAACACAACAATTTGGAAGACTGAAAAAAAATTGGATGAAAAATCCATAATGCCTGAGTGCGCGGGCAAAATTGCATAATTAGGCATTATGGGTATGAAACCCTAATTGCTGAGTAGAATCCTTCCGCGCAATGAAATGGTCAAATCCTGGTACAATAATGATGGTAAATAGTGTTACCCATACTAACTATTTTAGAAATGCTATAAGTTTTTACTCTTAATGAATATTTTTACAAACTATAGGTATAAAGTTTTCCCAACTACAATGCTAGTAGGATCCATGCACTCCATAAAAATATTCATGAAGAGTAAAAACTTATAGCATTTCTAAAGTAGTTAGTATGGGTAACACTATTTACCATCACTAGTGTAGTGGTTTATGGAATTGAAATCAATTGATGGTTTCTGAGTGGCCCAAATTTCCGGCTGCCATGGATCCCCAAAACTTGCAAGGCAGAACGTTAAATCCTCCATTCGAAGTGGGCCCAGAAGAATTCACCAAAGGTAAAAGTAAAAAAAGCCCCCTATTTTGAGCTGTGTCTAGGGTATAGTTTGAACCTCTCCTAGTTAATTTGGGGTCTCTGGTTGCAAATATGAATTCAGAATTTGAAAAGAATTTTAGATTTTTTTGGTGAAAATTTGATTTTTTGTGAATTTTTGAAGATCTAATGAAGAAAAATCATATCAAATAGAAAATTATTTTACCATAGAAACTAGCCTACTATGCGCAACTTTTCCAACAAGTTTTATTGAATTCCGACATTGRATGTAGAAGTTAGAGCGATTCAAAGTTGACTGCTAGATTGTGTTTGGACACTTTTCGTCCCCTTAGGCGATGAAGGGTTAATGAATGTTTTTACCAACTATGTGTACAAAGTTTTCCCAACTATAGTACTATTGGGATCCATGCACTTCGTAAAAATATTCATAAAGAGTAAAAACTTATAGCATTTTTAAACATAGTTAGTATGGGTAACACTATTTACCATCATTAGTGTAGTTCTCCTGGGAGCTTCTTAACTCCTACAGTACAGTCACTCACCGTCGACAAAACCAGCAAAAGTCTGCAGGCTCTGCACATGTCGGAGCAAGTTGCTGCAAMTAAACTTTGGAATGGACTTCCCAAATTTCAAGGAAAAAAATGATGAAAAAATGAAAATCTGCCTATGTACTAGTCTGCCGTCACTTTTTGCAATTGGCGGATAGACTTCCTTGCCTTTCTTTTTAAGGGAAAACTAACACCCCATCAACACTCATGATACGGTACATGAACTTACACGAGAAGTAACCATTGATCCTTCCTTTTCTTTGCAAATTGAGGTAGAAACACCCCAAAAGCATCCATGTACCCATTCATGCATAGTAGATTTTTCTTGGAAGTGTCCTTAAACTTGTATTAAAGTGTTCCTCAAAAGTGTCATTAAAATTGTCCCTTTATTTAACTAAAATTAACCTATTTGAATGCTGATTTTTTGAGATTTCAATTACAAATCTAGCTATAAGACGTTTTTAGTGGTTTAGAGCATCCCACGCCTTGACTCAGTAAACAAACACAACCACTATGGATTGAAGTAGCTTTATATTTGGCAGGGCTCGATGTTGTCATTGTCCCCACTCCAACATGGGCTAGCAACACAGAAAACCGGATTTGCCCAAATTCCGAGGTGCCACCTCATGCACAAGGACGAAGCAAAAGACTTTTCTATTCATAAGTGCCTCAAAACTTGAAATAAAAGACAAAAATAATCGTACCGAGGTGCAAAAACAACTCCCCATTTGGCCGTGTCTTCATCACATTTGGCCGAGCCCGGCCACTTTTTTTGCTTTGCCGAGTGTGCCGTGGGACAATTAAAATGGCTGCGCCCGGACAAATACCTAGTTTGTGCCATATCTTGCCTTGCTGTGGGGATGCTCTAAGGGAGCTTCCACTTTGAAAACTCATAGAAATTACGTGCCATAACAAATTTTTATTTTTTTAAATTCATGATTTTCGATTTTTAATATTACAAAAAATAAGTATTAGGAACATAGGGTCCAATAATCTTTAAAAGTCACTACAAAAAATTGAGTTTTTTTAAGGTTTAAATTTTTCATGCAAACATTGAGAATGATGTCATCTGATGTCAATATCAATGTTCAAAAAATTGTGTCAAGATTGAAAGGATAAAAACATCCCCTAGCCCAACGTAACATTAGATGCTTTAGCATCTAATGTTTGTAAAAAAACATTGGTTTTGCATTGCAAGGAAATTTTGCCATGTGTCTATCACATTTTCACCATGTAGGTGAAGATAGCAACGTGGGAATTGTTTTCCAGATCTTCTATTACATGGCACATGATGTGGCGGCAAGAAAAGTGACGTGGCATGCCTAATCAACACATGTGAATGCCATCTTAAAATTTGAACATCGTTTTTTAAGACGTTAAACCAGAAGTCTAGACATCTACCATCAAGACAATTTTTGATGGCAAAATGAAAAAATACTTCATTGATTGTTAGTGAAAATGAAGGATACAAAGGATGCTTTTATAAGTAAAACCACTGTCTATCGTGGTCAAACAAAGGATACAAGATATTTTGACAATTGAAGCTTGATTGCTAAACATGCAGACATTGTTTTAGACATGTAGACTTTGTTTTAGACATTCTACTTAAAACACAATTCTTGATTCACATATGTTTTACTTCTTACCACTCCTACACTTGTATAAAGAGCTTCTCTTTTCATCCATGGTGTGCATTCATCCTTTTTTTTCATTTTTGCAAAGCATGCCACGTGGTTGCCCTTTGCCTAAATTTTCACATTTGTTTAGCATTTTACTGCAACCTACAATAACTTTTATGGATTTATTGTGAGTCAAAGTGTGTTTCTTTGCTAATGTGGGAGTACCTACAATAACTTTTATGGATTTATTGTGACAAAGTGTGTTTCTTTGCTAATGTGGGAGTACCTACAATAACTTTTATGGATTTATTGTGAGTCAAAGTGTGTTTCTTTGCTAATGTGGGAGTACTCTATTTCTGGACATTAAAAAAAAGATTACTATGTTTGCTTTCATGCTAAATAAAATATAGATGTCAATGATATCATCAACTTGTTTTTGCTTGTGCACTCTGTGACATCCATGGAAATCTACCTTTTAGGGCCATTGACACTTTGACATCCTCATGCTTACAAAAACATAGCATGTCTAAGGTTTGACATATAAAAAAACATGGGGTTCTTATAGTTATTGCCTATTGTGTCATTCAAAGTTTTTTTCATAATATATAATATGATTGACATTTTTTGTCTTGCATAATTCATATTTAATTCTTACGCAATATTTTCCAATTGAGTATACMAAATTTTAGTATTGAAAAAGCAAACCCCATTTTGAGTGCATTATTTCATTTAATATTCATGCTTTTACATGATAATTGATTGAGAAATTGGTGATGAATTTTCTTAATTTGATTGTATCTAAATGAAGGAAACATCCTTTTGAATGGATAGTCCTTCAACAAACATTTTTTTTCTAAACAAATATCTCCAAAAAAGTTCCAAAATTTCCTCTATAGAGATTTCAATCTTGGAGTGACAATGCCTAAGTTTTGTAAAATCGAATTCTCTTTATTGTTATTTTAGTGTAATTAATTGGAGTATGCAATAATAAAAGCGGTTAGTAGGTGGGCCCTGTTTGAAGCACTTTTATTGAAAAATAGTGTAGTTAGAGCCGACATTAGTCAGGTGGCCATCGTTACACCTCAAAAAATGCCATAAACCTCGAGTAAACCCTAAAGGACCATTGTCCCCTTGGAAGACAAAACGGATTTTAGGCAGGTTCCTATGACCTCAACTTTTGATGAATTTTTTTGAAACTGTATCATAAGATAGAAAAAATCAATAGCTTTGTGAAAATATAATTTTTATTTCAATTGGTGCATGGGAGAAAAAGTTATACCACAAAATAAAGCCCAAAACAAAACTCATCAGGCAACATATTTCTTTGCAAAAACTCAAAACTGAATTTTTCAATTTTTTTTCTAAAAGAATGTATTTTTGTCTACATATAAAGCTTTGGTTCATTCTATTTGAACTAGTAATGAGAAAGTTATGGACAAACTTGTTTTGGGGGCAATCTGAAGATCTTCTTGAAAAATCAACTTCTAGGATTTATTTTTGATATTGTTCTAGCAAGTAAATTCAACGTTGGAATTGTTGTGTTTCAATCCCATCTGTGAGTTATTAACCATTTAGTTTTTCTTTCAATCTTAGACCTTCAAGAATGAAAATCAAGATTTTTTTTTGGTAGATTCTTTTTTCTAGTCTTTCAACCCAATTCTTTATTACAAGAATATTTTTATTCAAATTCTACGGTGCAAATTTTTTCCGCAAATGGTGGACAAAGTCATCTGAAATTGCAGACCGTAGTCAAAAACAAATTCCAACATTGAATTCTCATATCTTCCAATCTAAACATTCAAACTTCATGAGATTTTTACCACACAATCTTAGAAAAATCAAGTACAAGATCATGTAATTGGTTTCTTAAGAATTTATTTATTTTTTATTTATTTATTTATTTTTATTTTTTATGGGGAGAACGCAACACAAACGGTAGTTTGAAGTGGCTTATGACAGAAAAATGGCCTTTAGTTGGTCCTATAGGGGTTAATGCATAGTCCAAACACCATGCACTAAAAGAGGGTCTTCTTGTAGAACTATCTTGAACATACTCTTCATCCATAGTGAACCTCTTCTACTAAAATGCTTCTCAGTCACTCATAACGTCTTTGATGGATCTTAAATTTTAACCACATAAACTAGACTAGTAAGTGCAACTTTTCCAACAAAAATTATTGAAAAAGGATCGTATATGAAGAAGTTATGAACTGCTGACATTCACTGAAATGCAAACAATTTTGAATTTTGAACTTTGAATTGCTCCCAAACATTTGAAACAACTTAGATTGGCCTGAAACTTTTACTACAATAACTAGACCTTTATGGGAACATAATCGATATTTTAAAAATGAAAACAAACATTTGATGAAAAAGATACAATCTCCCAAAGTTGGAACCATCACAATGTAGTGTGCTGAACCCAAATTGAACCTAAGAACTTTGAATGACTTTCACAAACTCAATACCTCTTGAATTGATTTGAAAATTTTACCATAGAAACTAGACTAGTATGCGCAACTTTTCCAACAAGTTTTATTGAATTCAAACATTGGATGCAAAAGTTAGAGTGCTTCAAAGTGGACTGCAGACTGTGTGAGGACACTTTTTCATCCCCTTTGGCGATGAGGAGTTAAGAGCAGACTACCTTACTTTATGGTAGAGGGACCCATTACTACCTGGTGCCCCATCACCAATCTATAGGGTGTTGTATTTCCGACCAAGGTTGGAATACATTTTCATTTTCTCCTTGAAATGCGTGTTTTTGATTTTTTCAGGGTTTGGACCAATAAGTTCATGACACATAAGTGAGCAAGAAAGTAGGAATTAAGCAATGAGCGGGAAAGTAGTTCTTGAATGATCAAAAAATGGTGTGCGATCTAAAATGTACACCCCTCCTACATTTCAGACTGAGCGACTGAAATCTATTTCATTCCTAGAAAATGAATGAAAAAATGCCATGTAAATATTGCCATTTTAACCCCTAAAGTTCTTTGACTATGTTTTCATCAAAAACGCTCCAAAGCTGCCATTTTTAGTACAAGTATCAAATATTAAGGGAAATACATTTTTTGATAGATGTAACCGTAGGGTCTTGAAGTATTCTAGTTTAGAAAGATGTGGAAAAAATTTCAAAATTTTTTACCATATAGATTGTAAGATATTAGCGTTTGAATTGACATAAATCATTTTCTTAACCCTCCAAAAATAGGGCAGCTGCACTTCACAAGCTTGTTTTTCGAGTTGTTTTTGCATGGAAAAATGCCCAAATTGGTGGTGCTTCTTTGGATTCTTTTTTCAATTCAAGTTGGTTGCATTCTTAAAAAATTTCAAATCATTTGGAATTGTGCAACACATAGTAAAAAGATAGTAAGTAGAAAGAGATAGCCAATGATTCAAAACACTAAACTATTTATAATTAATTTTTTTAATCGAAAAATATCAATCGCAAAGATTGTAGTGTTGTAATAAACAATCTATATCCAATTTTTTTTTATGTATTTCAAAAATATTAAAAATTGAATTAAATAATAGACTTCAAATTTTTTTTAGAGTGGTTAATCCATAACTGCCCGCAAACAAAAAATCCTCATAACTCTTGACTCATTGATCAAAATGGAATGATTCAAACATTTTCACACTCATATAAATATAGAGAATTAATTTCAAATAATCATTTCTAAAAAAATTTATTTTTTCAAATCTGCCCGAACTGCCCAAGTTGAGAAAGAAACAACATATCATGCAATAACTTTTTAACCATGTAGTCAAAAGCTATGAAAATTGGAGGGCTTGAAGAAATTCCTCATCCACATGTTGCGTAAAAATTTAAAAGAGAAATAGTAAAATCTCTATTCACATGTATTTGCCCAAAATATCTATGTTGCTAAAAAGGGAACCTTGGACCTTTAGGGGTTAATGAAATACTTATTTTCGGTGATACTTGGTGATATCAATATGAAAGCTATGAGTAATACCTAGATAAAACTTGCCTATAATTGGTCTTAACTCCTAGAAGACCAAGTGTCCGTTCAACGTACGCAAGAAATCTTGGGTAGGTTCCTACGAAGTCATTTTTGGTCATATGTTCATAAAATTTGGACACAGTGTGTAACCATATACACCCTTTCTTGAAAATCTAATTTTTTTTCCAATTCATTAGGAGGAAATTGAACTCACACAGAGGCTTTGAGTTTTCTTACTAATTTTGGTACTAATTGCATGAGTATGAGGGCCACCACATCTTCATTACAACCACCATGTGGCTTGTGGTCCATCCTCTATGAGGAAACCATCATGAGATTCATGATGTCTTAGAAATGGATTGGGCAATTCTTGGACAATTAGTAAATTAAGAAGGCTCTTTCTAATTCACTAATTTATGAGATCATGGAGGTGACTTGGATAATGATGACAAATTTTTGAATTCATCATAGAGTTCTTGGCCTAATTAGTGAGTTAAGAAGGCTCTTCCCACCCAAATTTTTGCATTACAAAGGAGCCACTTTTAGGGTTCCTTTTTTTCCTAATGGGGTGTTTAGATCAAAAGTTATGGTGCTAAAACTTCGTGGGCAACATATGCAAAACTCTTCCTATGTTTTTGAAATTTGGTAGGTATATAGCTTACATGATAAAAGATGAAAATGTAAAAAATAATAATCATGTGTAGTGTAAAAATATCATTCTAGAAGGCATAAAAGTTTCCAGGCCCTGTTAGGCAAAGTTGAAATTTTTTTTTATACCTAACTTCAAACGCTATGATCTTTCAATTCGTGAGGTCAAAGTTTTTGAAATTTTTCCCACACATTCCCAAAGAAGTCTTGTACAAATTTGTACAATTGAATTTTGCAAAAAAAACTTTTTTTTTCATTTTTTTCTTGCCGCCCTAAAACGTGGCAGTTTTTGACAAATTTTGCCCAAAATTTGCCTTGGTCCTACAGGGGTTAAATACAACGATAATTTGACTATCTTGACAAAAAAAATAAAATGAAAAATTTCCTTTACGAAAAATAACCAACGTCTCTTGGTAGTAGCCAAATGGTGAAAAATTGCGCACAAAGAACACGGCACTGTGCTTAGCTTTTACTTACTTTTTGTTTGGTTACTTTTGAAAAACTGTGTTATAGTAACATGGCAGAATGTTATTATGTTCCCTCGTTCTTTTTAATACCGCGTGTGCGCGAATTCAGTTCTCGCCCAAAAATAGAACTCCAGTTACACGACGAACGGACGAAGCTACCTGGCGAAGAAGCTGCAGATCCGGAATCTATTGATACTCTCTCATCGCTTGTAGCGGATGAGCCTGGGGATCGGTCAACCATCGGTGCACTTATCGRTTGATGATGACAACGGTGATTCCTGGAATTGGGTTCTCAAGTCTGAATTCACTGAATCATTGCAGCTCCGTCACAGATGCTCATGTCTGTACAGATTTTTTTTTTTTTTTTTTGGAGGAGGAGCTAGACTAGTTGCCCTGAGATGATAATTGGGTGATCCTTCGTCGAAAAAATCGTGCATAAAAAGAAGACACTGTCAGTAAGTGTCTGCAATTGCCCAGAGATGCTTTGTAAGTACACGCTACCGCTCCCCATAAGAGGCACGATCCTGCGCTTCTTCAAGGAGATGCGCACTTGCCCTCTGATGAGTCTCTGACGGACGCTAGCTACACTACTGCTGGGTCTTCACAAACACAGCCTTTGCCTGCTCATTCTGGTGCTGTCATCACTTGATCTCGCGCASCGCAGCGCAGTGCAGTGCAGTACAGGTGAGTTGGATCAATGGGGATGGTGCTTTCTTGCTTGTTGTGAATGAATGTAGGGAATTGTTTTTGCTTTTTTGGTATTGATCGATTGAAGGTGAAACGTCGAGCTCGGTGTGAGGAGTCTGGTTACTTGGAGAGTTTCGACGGATCCTCAAGCTTCTGCTTTTCGTGTAGTGTAGTTTTTTTTAGGGTATTGTTTGTTCTTGGCTGAAAAGAGATGGCGAAAAGGCAGTGGTGAAAGTGCAAAGTCGGTGCGCATGAGGATTTCGGTTAGTTGGAAAATTCCTGATGCTTCTGCTTTTTCGTGTAAGAAGTTGGTGCTTTTTGTGATAGAATGATGAAAGACGGTTGGAGAGCAGGGCAGTGTTGAAGGTGGTAAAGTGTAGGTTGGCGTCAGAATGTGGATCTTGGAGATCAATCCATGGCTCCCACGATCCTGAATTTCTGTGCTCTTTTCATTTTGAAAGCTCGAGGAGTGTCTTGAACTGAATGCTTGGAGAGTTTTTCATTTCGATCTTTTTTCTGAGATTCATGCTTCTTGTAAGAATGTGTGTAGTCATCTTCTTGGAGATCTGTTAATGCAGATGCTGCTGTTAAATTCTTTTGAGTTTTGAGACGTAGGAATGGAGGCTTTGCTTTTAGAACAGGGCCCGTYGGATTTTCGAATGCATCAAGATTTTCAATCCGTGTGGACTCTCATCTTTCTTATTGCCGAAGGTTGTGAGATGCACTTTGTGCTGACGGTAATGATCTTGTTCTGAAGGTTGCAGGGATTCATTTGTGATTTTCTCAGAGGTTACATATCGCGCTATGGCGACAATTGCGGGAACGACCATGGCGGTGAGCGTGAAAGACGCTTTGCAGATTGCCACAGGGCAAGGATTGCAAGCTGGGAAGAGCCAGATGCTAGCATCCCGCGTCGCTATTGGGACGAATCAAGCGTCGCTCAGAAGCAAGGGCGCCATCCGAAGCAGACCTACAGGCAGTGCGGTGACGAGGAACGTCGTGACCTCGAACTCCAGCTCCGCGACCGTGACGAGAGGTCCAACCGAGCAGTCGAGTCGCAACCCCAATCTGGCGACCGTCTTGGTAGCCGAGAAGCTGGGCGAGGGCGGGCTGTCGCTTTTGCGCCAGTTCACCAACGTGGATTGTCTCTACAACCTCACTAAGGAGGAGCTCTGCGCGAAGATTGGCGACTACGACGCGTTGATCGTGCGGAGCGCAACGAAAGTCACCCGCCAAGTGTTCGAAGCCTCCAAGGGGCGCCTCAAGGTGGTGGGCAGAGCCGGCGTAGGAATCGACAACGTCGACTTGGATGCGGCGACTGAATTGGGATGCCTGGTGGTGAATGCGCCGACGGCGAACACCGTCGCGGCTGCGGAGCACGGAATTGCTCTCCTCACGGCCATGGCGCGCAATGTCGCACCGTCGGACGTGTCCATGAAGAGCGGGAAGTGGGAGCGCAACAAGTACGTCGGGGTGTCGGTGGTGGACAAAACGCTGGCCGTGATGGGATTCGGCAAAGTCGGCTCCGAGGTCGCGCGGAAAGCGAAAGGATTGGGAATGCATGTGCTCTCCCACGACCCTTACGCCTCGGCTGATCGCGCTCGCGCCGTCGGTGTAGAGCTCGTCAGCTTCGATGA
>VACF01000668.1:0-48528 GCA_006891605.1 Pleurozium schreberi
AGGGTCTTTGCACGTCCTTGGTGGCCTGCAGCAGGGGCGTCGTGGCGAGAGCGCAAAATTTGACGGCGGAGTTCCTCATGGTCGGGAACAAAAACCGCCCCTTCAAAACGGAGAAGGCCGTCCTCCCATGTGTAAGCTTGAAATCGACGGCGAATGTCCGCAGGTGCTGTTTCTGGGTTGCTTTCAAAGAATGCCAATATTGGCCTAAGCTTGGAGTCCTCTCTCAGGCTTGCCTTTATCTGAGTAAAGATGCGCGCCTCAGTCCACACCGGCTCAAGTCTTTCCAAATAAGCTAGGCGCAGGAAAGGCCGAGGCTCTTCATCTGTCCCATCCGTGACATCTACGCGTCAAGATAATACATCTCCCCTTCCATTCAAAGATCCTGGCCGGTGGTGAATGGCCAAATCAAAGGCCGAAAGCATCTCAGACCAACAAGCTTGACGCTTGTTGAGGTGTTTCATAAATAGAAATTGTTCTAAGTTTTTATGATCGGAAATGACACGAACCTGGTGGGGGGGAGCCCTCTAGGTAAACGCGCTAATCTTGGAATGCTAGCACAATGCTCAAGAGTTCCTTGTCGTAAATGTCATAGTTTTTTTTGGCTGGGTTCATCTTAGAGCTACGATATGCACATGGATGAAGATGTCCATCGTCACCCTTTTGAGACAGGATGCCCCCAGTGGCTGTGCCGGAAGCGTTTGTTTCTACTACAAATGGTTGCTCGAAGTTGGGGTGGATTAATACCGGGGCCTTGAGGAACCGGGACCGAAGATCTGTGAAAGCAGCATCGGCTGTAGGGGTCCACTGAAAGCGCTGGCCTTTTTGTGTTAAGTTTGTCAGGGAAACTGCAACGTGTGAATAGTCCACTATAAAGCATCTATAAAAATTTGAAAAACCAAGAAACGCTTGGAGTTCTTTCACTGTTGTTGGAGTAGGCCAATCCTTAATAACTTGAACTTTGTCTTGACACATTTGAAGACCGCTAGCAGATACTATCATGCCCAAAAATTCAACTGAGTCTTTATGAAATTCACACTTGGCGGCCTTTGCATAAAGGTCGTGCTTGTGTAATCTCTTCAAGACCTCACGAACCATGGCTTGGTGAGCCTCTAAATTGGCAGAAAAAATAAGTATATCATCCAAGTAAACCACCACTGAGATGTCTAATAGGTCGCTGAAAATATTTTGCATGTGAGCTTAGAATTGTGCCGGGGCATTGGTTAACCCAAATGGCATGACCAAATACTCATATAGCCCATAACGAGTTTTAAAAGCCATCTTGAATTCATGCCCAGGAGCCATGCGGATTCTATGATAAGCTTGGCGAACATCCAGCTTTGAAAATATACTTGCACCAGTCAGGCGATCTGTGAGCTCGTGAATCAAGGGTAATGGGTAATGGTTTCGCACCGTGACATTGTTGAGGTTGCGATAGTCTACGCAAAATTGTATAGAGCCGTCCTTCTTCCTGGCGAAAACAATAGGAGCTGACAAGGGGGACTTGGACCGTCGGATCCACCTTTTGCCCAAGTTTTCCTTGAAATAGCGTCGAAGCTCCTCCAACTCAACCGGTGACATAGGACGCAATCCCGTATTATGAGGTTCCTGGCCCTCCTTGAAGTCTATCTTCATGTCCGCGGGACCATGGTTTGGAAGCTCGTTAGCCGCCTCTTCACTGAAAGCATCACTTAAGTCTGCATATTCCGCCGGAATAGGTGCGGGCTCGACAGAGGTCACCTTAGAAATCTCCAGGCAATAAATTGTTGCTTCCCGCGTTAACTGATGAATACTGTTGCCGACACCCGGGTGGGGGCAATCGGTCGTGGTTGGTAAATTGTTGGTTTCTCCTCGCGGTTTTTCTCCTGGACTAAGCCACCAAAATACGTATGTTGGCAATAAAGAGAGTCAAACAGCACCTTTCGCTGAGACCACCGGATGGTTGGATCATGGTGGACAAGCCAAGGGATGCCCAGGATACAGTCGTATCGCCCCGTGTTGGTAATGTTGGCAAGTAGCTTCTCCTGATGACCATCCACGGTCAGGTCCACGGTTGCTTTGTAAATGATGAGTCCAGAACTGATAATTCGACCGTCAATGACGCGGACCTCCCGCGAAGTAGCTTTCAACTTGATGGTAGCATTACAACGCTTGGCAAAGTCGGGGTGCATGAACACTCCCGTTGCACTGGAATCCACGAGCGCCACGGCCGACACATTGTTCATATGCAYWTTCATTGTCARATGTCTCTCKATATCTATGGTAGCATGGATACATAAAGCCAAAATATAATTTCCTTTATTTATATAAGAGTAGTTACGTATAGTAGAGTCATTTGAGTCTGGGCATAGAGGTGTATTAGGTGCCTCCTTATTAGTGCCCGGGTACTGCCCCCAAGTGGTTAGTCCCGGGCTGCTYCTTCTCCCGAGCCTTCATTTCCAGTAGCAGCCAACGTAAGGGGCTTGGAAGGATTAGTAGGACACCGTGAGCGTATGTGGCCCATCTTKCCGCACCCCCAGCACCTTCCTTGACGTTGATACTCCAATHTRTCAGCCRCCGTTTTAGCAAGAGCCGTGGATGCGGTATACGTGGCATCTAATTCCATGGGAGTGGGACCGGTGGAGGTCAAAGGTGGCCGGGATCGTGCAGCATATTCTCGTGGTGCCGAAATAGATCCCATAGGCCGCCGGTGTTGTTGCCGCGTCCATAGTYGATCGTCAATTCTTGAAGCCATAGACATCCATTCCTAGAGAGTGCGAGGCTGAGTCTCAGCGGTTGCTATTGAGTCGAGAAGATCGTCCTTTAAGCCAGCCCGAAACCAAGCTACGAGACTTGGCTCATTCCACTCTGCTTGGGCCGCATGTTCGTTGAATGTCGAAATATAAGTAGCCACGGAGCTAGTTTGTCGAATGTTTGCAAGGCGGTCCTCAACATTGCCTCGTTGGTCTATCTCGCCGTAAACAGCCACAATAGCTCCCCGGAAGGCCTCGTAATTGTGCAATAAATCATGAGGTCTCCCCTCATCCAAGGCTTGAAGGATGGGCATAGCCCAGTTCTGGGCCGCCCCTGTTAAGTAGGAGAGAGCATACGCTACTTTGTCCTTGTCAGAATTATAAGTGTCAGGGTTGCCTCGAAAAACCAGACGAAGTTGGGCAAACCACTTGTACACCTCTCCTCCTTTTTTGCCGGTGAACTTATCCGGTTTTGCCACTTTGAGTTCCTTGTTGCGCCAAGATTCCCCTCGATCCATGTTGGGAGTTGATACCGCGGAGTCTCTACCCTGCATAGGTGTAGAAAGAGGAGGAGTTCCTCGCTCAGAAATTTGTTGCACCATATGAGGAATCGCCGCTTGGAAGGCGTTCTGAATCTGTTGTTGTATATACATAGCCCAGTCAGGCCCTACTCCATCCGGCACCGACGGGGCACCTTCCGTAGTAAGACTTTCTTGATCCATGGTTACTGGTCCTTATTTTCTGTAATACGTTGTGTCATATTGTACCTGAATAATTTTTTAAACGAAAAGAGCAACATATTGGTCTGGATTAGGTTTGGATGAGCATGAGCTATCGTGATGATGTGGTGATGTGGTGATGTGGTTTCACCCCCGCTGCTGAACCAAGATTCTTTGAGCAAGATCCGTCAAAATACAACTTCCATGTTTACATGCCGAATTGATCAAAGTTCCTGATAGGAAACGGACGGTTCGGCAAAATAATCGGTTTCTTCAAAGAATTGCGGGTTTACCTCATCATACTGCATTAACGCGTTAAGGTAGCTCACGGGAACACTGATAACACCGTACGGGTTGATCGTGAATTTTGCAGGATGCTCACTGTCCTCCAACGCTTGTGACGTTGTCTCAGTTAAAGTCGTGGCAACATTATCAAACGCTTCTATTAATTGCAATTGACTCTCAACCTCGATTCTATCTGTTTCTTCTATAATGAGATCAAGCTCCTCATCGCTATCACGCTGCACCTGGTGAGATGAAGTTTGCTTCGGCTCTTCCTATCCCCAGCCGTGCCCATATTCCGTGGCGTGATTGCAGGTCGTGCTGTACCGCGCAGGTTTGGTGACCGCGGCCACAACATTCATTGCAGGTATCTCACATTTCCCCGCCCACTTCTCAACCGATTGATTGTATCCGCTGTGGAAAGAAAACGGAAGGAATGGCTTAGGGTTGCCAACCCTTTATGAATTATGCAGTTGGGCAGTGGCCCTGCCTTGTCCGCGAGCACCTCATACTAGTTTGTCGATAAGAATAATGCGTCCGATGGCAGGCTTGGTAACTTCTTTCCGACCAACAGGTCTCTGGCCTGTTCGGCGGGTTTAAGTAGCTGGTACGGATGTTTTTACGACCCAAGTTTCCGACTTTTTATGACAAACAGATGAAGTGTTCTTCGCTGATTCTGGTGACGCACTAGTTTTCCCCCTTTGAATCATATTTCACAATATGATCGATTGCATTAGTCATTTTACAAACATAAAGCCTTAGTCCTTCAAGGGTTAATGGCAAGGGACAATTGTCACGAACACGAATGTTCTTTGGCATTGCCCTTGACGACAGCAACGAACACTGGCCATTTGTAGCCTCCTTGCGGCTCCAGTCACAAGGGTATCATATCTTTGCGGGATGCATGCATGCATGTCGATGGACCCCTGATAAACTACGATGTGGATGTGCAGCGGCGTCGACGGCGCTGCTTCCCGATGACAACGTGGCGAAGAGCGTGATTCAAAGCGTATACGATCCATTGTACGTGGTGGGGGCGGGAGGTCTCGGAGTATCTTTGTTGCTGATTCACATTTACGTGACACCCCTCAAGCGAGCGCTGCAAGTGTTCTGGGCTGTGGGCGTGTTGGGCTCGCTGGGAGTAGCCGTCAACTTCGCTGCCCCCGAGCAACAAGGCTTGGTGAACTTTGTTATCTCTCATCCTGCCGCCATCTGGGCTGTTGGCCCCCTGTTTGCCTCCTTGACTGGCCTTGTTTTCAAAGAAGGCGAGTATTACTCCTCCGCCCTTTCTTTTATCCTTTCCTCCTTTTTCATTTGATTCTTTGCTGCCGACCATCTTCGTGCCGACCATCTTCGTGCATGCCCTGCACCCGATGCTCCTGTCGTGCACTCTTTCCTAGGGTCTTATATATGCCACGCAAACTGCAGGGCTTTGTTATGGCAAGCCAGAAGCTGCTGCTCTTTTCTTCGTCATTCCGGCATTGCTGCTCGGTCGCCTTGTAAGATCCCTGAACGCCTTTCACTTAACTCTGTCCGCAACAGTTATATTCTTAGACTAAAATCCTACCACTTTGGAAGAAGCAATTGGGGGCTGACTGACTCATTGCCATGTCATGTTCGGTCTCTGCAACCGTGGTGTTGCTTTTGGTGCTGACGATAGCCGAGTGCAACTCTGTGATGCTTTGATTCTGACGAGAGGGGTGCTTACCAATCCATTTGGGGAGAGGGGGAGGGGTGGGAAGCGTGGACTTGTGATTATGTACTTGCACCGTTTCTTCCGTCACATATCGGTTCCGGCTTTGAAGGGGATGGGGTGGTGGTGGTGGTCATGGGAGTCGTCAGAGCAATGCTTTAGGATTACATGGGTCTTTGTGCTTCTGTGCCGACTGCAAGGATGCTCGATAACAAGTACTGATGGAAAGCCTACTGCAGTCAGGACAGATGGATGAGACGGTACAGCTGGGCCTGTTAGGTGCATGGATGGCTCTCTTTGCGCTCTTTGCATCGCGCAAGTTCACTCAATCTATCAAGGATGATATTGGAGACAAGTCTGTTTTCATGTTTAACGCTTTACCGGAGGATGCGCAGCAAGCGTTGCTGCAGCGGTTACAACAACAACAACAACGGACTGTACCAGAGGACATAAGTAGCTGATTGAAGCTCGCTGTGTCCATTCAGGTATGTTTGTGGGAAATGAGGTGTTTTTTTCCTTTTGAACCTGGTGTGACGCCCCTTATGTAAAACGAAGCGTTGAGAAACAAACGGGAAAGTTGAGAATGGGTTCTTAAACTTTAAGCCCTGGAAATACCACGACAGCTGTTCACAAAAAACAGGGAATCTGATATCTCAAATTCCCATGCGGTGTGACACCCTAAGTTATTTGAAGTCTGCTACAAATCTTGCAAATATACGCTGTCAATTTTATGAATTTTTTKAACACACATTTCCATAGTACCGGTAGGCTTGTACAATTCTGCAAGGGTGGATTTCCGTTAAGAACATCTGTTTCTCCATTTTTGCACAATGCCTTACAATGTGGCAGTTTTTGACAATTTTGCTTGACATCATACCCTGGGTTTAAAGTCTAAGCTCTGCTTGTATTTGTGCAGGAACTTCTGATCGTTTTGGGGAGCAGTTTTGGTTAGGAGAGCACTTCAGCAAGCGGATCTGGAGTTTTGTGTAGGTCAAACGTAGGGGTTTTGTTGATTCTGTGCATGATTAGTAGGCGAATTCTGAAGAAGTTTTGCAGTGCAGATCTTAACCCTAGTATAGTGTAAGTTCCTAGTTATTGGCAGATGTTTGTGCAGTGGATGTTGTACAGGGAGTGGACGTGTATGTGGAACRTCGAATCATTACAACTAATGGTTTTTTCTTGCTAATATTTCGGTTTGAGACTCCTTTCATTAGTATTTTTTGGTCTTGTTATCTGAAGTGGATGCATGTTCGCATCTGGCAGGACGGGAGCTCAAGTTTGAGGCAAAGCTGAAGCTTAGATGCTATTGCTTGGCAGCAGTGATACTCTGTGTACGTCCYACTTGTCAGTCGTCACGTGTTCGTGATAAGGGATTCAGAGTGCCTGCTTCAGATTTGGGTCGTAAATTGGTCTTATGCCCCGTTTTTCTGTGTCGCATGCCTTTCAAAGCCCGTGGGCTGCTTTGATGAGCTCGATGTTCTCTGACTACTAAGTTGTCCAGAACATTCTCATGACAGTAGCTTGGTGTCATTTAAAATATCCAAGTGCTTATTGTGAGAGATTTAAATCATTCTAGAACTTGGATAAGCTTATTGTGTGTGGACGCCGGCGCTCTCCAGGGCATTGTGGAGGAGAAATCTGATGACTCTCGCTGCTGATGGACGTCTTCAGATGTGGGTTCTGCCTCCCGCTGAAAGCCAGATTCACGCTTCGTTCTGCAAGGTAGAGACGGGCACCTGAAGTCGCCCCACTTTGGTGTGTAGCATAGTTCCTATCGTAAGGCCGGTCCGAATATTATGTATCCTTGTTGGCGAAAGACGATTCCAACGCACCAGAGAGTGCGTATGTGGGTATCGTATGCCATCATTATGAATGTTCCAAGTTTTTCTTTGCGAGTTATTCTCATTCGAATCTCTCCTTCGATAATGGTGCTTTGGGGTCTCCGGCAGCTTCATTCAGTGTCCTTATTAGTCCTTACCCTTCCCTCACGTACGGGTTGCGGTTGTTTGTAACGCAGAAGCATTATAAATATTTCTGCTGCCATCAATGCGATATTTTTGCAAAAGAAGAACGAACTTTCAGTCTTTTGTAGCCCTTCAGGTAGTGACCTAGGAAACGGTTGCAATTGGCAGTCGCCGTGCGGTGTTCGATCGAAACACAGAACTGGTATTTGACTTATGTGAGCCTTATCTTTTCAAACACGYGATGCTAGGTGTAAACATTCACAGCTTCGTAGGAATATATTCCCTGCTGATCCAATGCGTTGAATATTAGTTRTAGTGCTCGGAGAAATCATTTATGAGGGGTGAATTTGGATTTGTTTGCTAAATTCCTTTTCAAATTTTGAAAAAGTGACAAGTGAAGCCCAATCATGTCCTATTTGGCAATGCTCAAAAAGACTTTTACTTCTAACTATACCTTTTAAATATAGTAGAAGCATTTATATTTTAAATTTTACTAGTTGTAGGAGGTTCCCTCTTAATTGAAGAGAGTCTAAGTTTAGGTTAGAAGTTTTTTTGTGCAAGATGAAGTGGCCACACAACATGAAATTAATCAGTGTATTTTGGATTTTCAACAATGTTTAGAAACCAATGCTAAGTACCAAATATAAAATACTATGTATATATTTGAATATGGATAGTAAAATTAAGTGAGAGCAAATGAGTTGGATTGGAGTAATGGAATGTGCAATAAAAACTTGAAATATCCTTCTCAATCAAACCCTAAACCCCTCCAGTCCTCAGTCCGTTGTCCTTGACAGGTCTCGCTCTTCTCAACCCCCCTCCGCTTCTGTTCTCCTTCAGGTACCTGCTCGACATGCCTCGCGTCAAGCACATTGTTCTGGATCCCCGCGACCCCTCTCTGCGCCTTCTCCTCTTGTCCGACGCCATCACCCACCCTGGTGCTCTTTCCTTGCCTTGCCTTCCCTTCCCTTCCTTCATTCCTGCTCAATTATCCCCTCTTTCTCCTGTCCCGTGTGTGTTGATGGCGTGAACTCTTTTCCAGACATGCAAGGCCTTCCTGACGAGAAGAAACGGGCCGTCGCCGAGATTGTACCCCTGGATGTTGTGCAGCACGAGGTGGTGCTCGATTACTCCTACTGGCCTGTAGGTATGTGATTTGATCCTTGTCCTGGTGGGTGTTCGGCATGCGTGACTTACTGGGCATTTCATGAGTCATGGTTAAATGTCATCTTCGTGATTGTGGCATACCGTAGACGCGTATCGTTTGGGAATTTCCATTATCTGCATGACAACGGAAGCTATCACGCTTTGAGCGTGACTGTATTTAGGCTTAATTCTGGTTAGCCAGCTGCAGTATTTGTATGCTCTGTTCGTCCCACTCGATGTATTTTGCAGTGAGCATGTGTATGTATGTTCAGCGTCAGTGATGCTGACGACTGGCATGGGGTTCTTAACAGGTACACGTGGGAATGTGAGGTGCAGAGCACATATTAAAGGAAATTCTACCTGCCGGCTGTGAAGTTCCCTCCTCGTTTGAGACTATTGGTTCGTGTTCCTGGCTTCATCTCTATCTCCGTCCTATGCGTAGAAAATCGGCATAGTTAGGGTGTAGGGTTTGAGAGTTGACTTTTGACTCCTGAAGTCGTTGATGAAGTTTCAGCTTTTGTTTTGCTAGGCATCATGATTCATAACTTGTTTAACTTTAGCCAGAATAGTTAATTTTCTCCTGATCTTGGGGTTGCTTGACAGGCCATATAGCTCACCTTAACTTACGTGACGATCTTCTGTTGTACAAGGAAGTCATTGCTGAAGTTATCTTGGACGTGAGTACAATTCTACCTATCTTTGAAGCGATCGTGTCTATAGTTTCACTAATCAATAGCGAGATTGTAATTGACTCATGTGTTGGAAGATTGTAGACTCTTTGTAATTTAGTCGTTCTTGAAGGTCTAGTATTTTTTAAGTATGGTTTTGATGGAGAGTTGGTAGACAATTGGCATGTGCCTTGACTCGCCGCAGTGGCTAAAAACTGCTTGATACTCGATCTGTGTCATCATTGACCAATTCTTGTGGGTACGTCTACAGAAGAACCCGAAATTGAAGACTGTGGTGAATAAGGTGGGGACTATAAGCAATGAGTTCCGTGTGCCAGAATTTGAGGTTCTCGCTGGCGATCCAAGTTTAGTTACTGAAATCAAACAGCATGGAGCCATATTTCGTCTCGATTATGGAATGGTGTATTGGAACTCTCGTTTAGAGGGTGAACATCGACGGTTGTTTGCTCAATTTAAACCTGGACAAATTATTGTCGACATGTTCGCTGGAATCGGACCTTTTGCAATTCCTGCTGCCCAGCAAGGTTGCGTTGTTTTTGCTAATGATTTAAATCCGACTAGTGTGAAGTATTTAAGCTTGAACTCTGGGATTAATAAAGTCGGAGATAGAGTGAAAGCTTTCAATATGGACGCTCGCGACTTCATGCGGGAGCTGGTTATTGTCGGGGAAGGAAGTGTTGGTGAATTAGCTCCGCCARCCTCCATTSCCGAGACTGTTTCACMCGATGTTTGTTCTCTTCCTAGCAAGAAAASTGATRATTCCGACATTGAAAAGAAGCAGGCAGGAAAGCACTGCGCCAGTGAGGTGGGGGACGTTGTTGGGGCACCGTCTTCTGAGGAAGGTAACATGAAGGATTGTGTTGCTGGCTAGAAATTTCGTCTTTGCAACTTTCTACTTTCTTGTACCTTTTCTTGTAGTGTGCATCCATGTTYTTCTTGTTGCTAGTTTCTGCCGAGTCGGTTGTTTAGTCTGGCGCGGAGTTTGAACCGAGCTTACAGTGTAACTTTTGGTTCCTTGTGATGTAGGAAATAGTAGGCCATCTACCAATATCAGGAAATCAGAAGAAAAGAAAGGGCGGCAAGCTAAAGTGTCTGGATTTATCAAGTTGAACATATCCGATGTGAAGCCYTGGGAGCACTTTGATCATATTGTTATGAACTTACCTGCGTCTGCCCTGGAGTTTTTAGGTATGCCTCATCCAATTTTTTGGTCTTTTTCTTGTATATGCATTGACTTGACTTTTGAATCACCGGTGATCGGGTCGGGGTATTAGAGCAGTGGGCCGGACTGGGTATGTCATTTTTGAAAATTTGAGGACTATCTGCGTCCTTGAACTTCTAAAGGACCACGTTTGGAAACATAGCGTTTTTGGTCATCCATTTGAACTTGGTATTCTATATTTATGTTTACTTGAAATTTTTTGAATCCTTCTATTTCGGTTAATGAGATGAAAGTTACGAGTTTCAGTTTGTGGGGGCAATGGTGGAATCTCTACTCAAAAATAAACTTTGTAGTCTTTTTCTTAACTCAATTTTCAATATTTTTGTTGGAAAGGAACACAAACTTACGATGGAGATTGTTTATTACAATGTAGCAACCTTTGGGATTGGAATTTTTCAATTCTGTAACTAATTTCTCAACATTTTAATTTTTATAATCATACCTACTTCTTTCTACTTGCTATTTTTTCAATCGTGAATATGATTAGTTTTTGTTGAATTTTTCATATGTATGTCCGGTAAAGTTTCTTACTTTGATCTTGCAATTGGTAAAGTTTCTTACTTTGAGGGTGTACTCTAACAAGTACGTTTACGTAACAAGTAAACGCAGGGATCCTAAGATTGGATTTGTTAATGAATAAATACACATGAAAATTTTAGCCTTGCTTTGCATACGAATATTTTGAAGCAATTTGGGGCCTAAAAAGACCGTGGCCCTTTAGGGTTAAGATACGTTTTTGTTTGCGGTCATTCATGGTTCGACATGATGAAATAGAGGAATGCACTCTTTTCACTCGGTATGAGGTGAGTGTCGAAAGATTATCCAGTCATCGTTACAGTGGATTAWCGTTGCCTCTTTATTCGCCAGAAGTTTTWGTGAACGTTCTACTGCATTACAGAATCTTCTTATCCTCATTAGAAGAAGCATTGCATAGGTGGTTAATCATTCAGGAGGATCGAGTTGTAGATTTAAGTGCGGGATTGGGTGCTGCAATCACTTCTCCTTACGGAAACTGGTTGCTTGCAGATGTTCTAAATGGACTGCTGTCGAAAGGGAGATGGAAGGGCACTATGCCTCGGGTCCACTGTTATTGCTTCATGCGGTCTACAGAGACAAATGGRGATGTTATAAAAGTGGGTCATCAGTGAGAAAAAGACCGCACCTTTTGTTTTATCTCAATGTCCTTGCTTATGTCGATGGTTTTTTGACTCCCCGATCTTATGATCATGATTMAAGTTAATGTTGGATGTGCAGAAAGCAGAAACGTACTTGGGTAGTTTTATCGTTGATCCTGATATATGTATTGTCCGTGATGTGGCCCCAAATAAGGTGATTCTGAATTTATTTATGGATCCTGTCTTCTACTTAAGCTCCGTGATCGTTCTTTGAAATTTTGATTCTCTTTTGTSAAGTACGGAGTTTGAAAAGGGTAMACTACTGCTGCTTTGCTAGCGACCCACATCATTCCTCCGAATCTTTGTTTCACTTGTTTCTGTGAAARGCATTGGAAAWACTGATCTTAGATGGATAGTGAAGATAGCTGATGTTGAGCTGCAACCTTTCTGTGTTTTTGCAGATAATGCTGTGCGTGAGTTTTACTTTGCCTGAAGCGGTTGCTTTTGCCCCAAACCCGGAGTCTTTAACTTTGAGTCAGGGTGATACGTCATTATTAAAACGGCCACGAACTGAATAATTGTATGTTGAGCAYTTGATAAGGAATTGGTAATTTTWGCTATKCWTTTGAATATATCCGTGCTGGCATGGGTTGCCATGGCTGCTTTTAGAGACTCTTTCACTCCCAGGATGTGTTAACGAAGCCACATGCTGTAATTAATAGTGGCATGCAAAAAAGCTTTTGTCCCTCTTTGCTGCCTAAACCTCAATTTAGGAAGACAGCTGACTGAGATTAGATTGCAATCTGATCATGCCTTGTCATTCCAAAAGAAAAATACAATTTAATTAAAATTCAACTGTAATCTGAAATGAAAATTGATAGACGGGCCAAAAAAAAAAGAAAATTCATTTCAGGACTTCTATGATAACTCTAATAGAGGGGCAAGTTTTATTCAAACTTGTGTCGATACAAAAATATATATAATAGCGACAATACGCACTGATCTTCATGGAACTCATGAATGGATGATCTTGTAACAATGAATTTGCATCCTTCGATTGAATAGGTCGAATTGATGATTTCGCGTTTGATGTGAAGTTGTTCTAAAGCATGGTCTCACCCGGTGTCATGGACGAATCATGCTTAAAAAATAAGAGTATTATTAAACCTAATGGGATCCATTTTTTGGTTTCAGACTTATGGAATGGAGTGGCCGGACTCTTGGGACCGTACATGCGCATTTTTTAAGTTAAAAGAAATCAAAGTGGTGTTGTTGGTTCCATCTTTTTGTGTTGTTCACAGCTGACGTGAGTGCTTTTGTCACCTCAGAGGTTCAGCTGAAGTCTGTTGCATCTTCCTTTCCAACGTTGCATTTGATTCCCAAGGCATAGGGCATAGACGTTTTTTCATTTTGCGTTTTTTCATTGAGACCGGGATTGAGGTTTGGTTTAGGAAATTGGGGTCTTTGCTTGTTCTTGTTTGGCGTGTGAAACTTGGTGCAGTGGTTGGTGCGGTGCCTGAGCGCACACAATTAGCGTCCACTTCCTCTCCCTGAAGCATGTTTCACGTGTGCATATTTCACGGTTTGTATGCCTTTTTCTTCGCAACGTCATCCTCTTCTTGCTGCTTGTTTCCTTTTGTTTCGGGTTCGCTTTCTGTTTCAAGGTACTGTAGGCATTATGATAAGTCCTTGTGAACGATGGCATTGGTTCTCTTGAATTACTGTGGATACACACACGTGCCTTTCTATACGGTAAATTTTGTACACATATTTATTTCCAAAATGGTAACAAATTGAGTGATGAGCACCAAGGCTCTGAATCAGTGGTTATAGGTCCGTCCTTTAGGGGTTACACCATATACGACTGCTCGCTGCACGAAATCACGTGGCCACGAGCTAGAGACTGGGAGGTACTCAACAATACTTAACTTCTTCGGCCTCTGTGGGCTACTTGCTGTCACGGGCTCCATAGATGGAACACATGGAGTATCGATCGATATAATCGAAGCCGAAGGTCGGATCCGATCACACACTTGACTGCCAAACTGTTGTGAGCTCAARCAAAAGAGGTTCGTGGACTTGGACTCGAGGATCACGAATGATTCCAAGAACCTCTCACTGACGATTTTCACTTTACTGGAAAGCTARTCACCAGTCTTTTTGATTCTGGATATTCCGTTGCAATTTGGATGGTGCTCGGAGTGAAATGGAGCAAAACGTAGACTCAATTTCTGAAGTCACTGGRGTTGGGGGCGACTCGACTGCAACTGTGAACCCCCCCTAACTAACAGTAATGAAACTGGGGAGAGGGCAAAGTGCACGGAAGACCCCAACCAATACCCGGATCCTGGATTCCGAATACCCAGCAGACGGATGTCGGGGAGAGCCCGAGGGTGTCGTCGTGTCTTCTGGGTGCTCACAAGTGTACCTTCGCATCCTGGCTGGGCGCCGTGGAAACGGCCTCCGAGGCAGAGGCACCAAGAGTTGCGTTCAGTTCATTTAGTTTGAGGAAGGGATGACAAGCTTAGTGCCGGGAGCATCGCTGGCCTGGGTGCACAGTGAGCCCTCCTGACCCAAGCATGCGCTCTTCGACGCTGCAATGGTGGCGTTTCTCGGCGTCCCTGCCTCTGCAACAGCAGCAGCAGCTGAAGCAGCTGCTGCCCTCGGGATATCGTTCAATTCCGGTGGCGACGCGGGCGTCCCAAGTCACTTGTCCGTCGCTGTTCTCGCCACGACCATGGCTGCTGCATCAATTTCGCGCTTTAGACTCTGCGCCCCCGCCAGGTACACTTGGAGTAATGCCCTGCACTGGGCATGGCTCGCTCTTTCTTGTCTTCTGGGGTTTCGCTYTTCTGAATTCAATAATTTGTATCCGACGGTTTTTATTTAATTGCGCTCAATGCATCATTGCTTCGTGTCAACGCCTCAGTTCATCATGTTCGATCTAGTTTCAATCTCGAGGATAGGCATGCATTTCTGCCCGTATTCGGCATTGCGTGGGTCCATTGATTTGAACTCGAGAAAAAATGGATGTGACGAGTTGGCGAATTCTAAAATCAAACCCGGAGTCTTGAGATTCACTGTGATGCTAATGTACTTATCCTAAGCGATTTTCATCTGAAAGAATTATGACTGATGCAAYAGGAGAAATTTTATTGTTGCAGAGCAAGGTGGCCCACTGGAGATGTACAGCGGTATGGTTGCCCGAGGATCCTTGCATTATGATGCACGGCAAGAGAGTGTGGCGGAGGCTCTGGATCAGCTTCTTGTGAAGATGAAAGAACACAATCATCAGATGAAAGACTATCAAGTACGGTTTAAAAGTTTATTGCTCTCACTATGACTGCCATGGATTGTCTGTGTTCTGKGTTTCCATTCGTCAACACTATGTACGACTTGTATGGTTGTTGGAGTTTGGATTGCTGATATCTCAGTCCCCTGTTCCCTGTAATGTACATACTTTGGTACGTTTTACCAAATTGCTTTCAAAGCATTGTTTAGCATAATGCTGGAGGCTTGCAAGGATGTTAGTTTGAAGGGCGGATAGTAAGCAATTTTTGAGGAGGTACTGATAAGTACTGTCAATTTCATTGGAGAATAGGGAGGGCTGAAGGTCCATCAGGTGGRTTCCCATCGTTGGGCATAGAAATTTGTGGCCAACTAACTAATGAATTATGAATACTTTGAATGAGCATTTGTTCTCRGCTGTCGATTTTTGCATCTCATAATCTAGACTCTTGAATGGCACGATGACTCCAGGTGGAGCTCAGGAAGTGGGAAGTAAAAAGGAAGGAAATGAGAGGGAAGCTGATGCAAGAGGAAGCCACTACTGAAGCACGGCGACGAATTGCAAACATAGAAGCCCAGGGAAAAAATCTTCTCTCCCGYTGGTTCTCTAGGTATCTTATCTATATTGCTTCTCAGATTTGATTTTAATCCTCTAGCTTGACTCACTCCGTTCTTGTGGAAAGTGGATCTGCTTCCATGTCCGTATCCGCCAATTTCCATTTATGTGCTTGCGTAGTTTCCCTGTACAATGCTATAGTCAGTCACAGCACTGTAAAAAAGGGGAAGTAAGAATTGTTGGTATATCAGAGGTCTGCCCTATCGGTCTGCAATACATGTATGTAGGATTTTGATTGCGGATACTGTGGGACGGGTGTGTGCGGATGTATTATTCAGAAAGACCAAAAATATTTCTGTGGAACCAGGTTCAGGATTCATGGTGGCYTGCATAGAACGTGAGAAGAAACTGGACTCCATAGTGGGACGGCGGCCACGCGCACCTACAGCTCCACAAGGTGTATACTTGTATGGCAACGTCGGTTGCGGTGAGTGTTCTATTCCTCTGGCTGCACTGATCCCGAGGCTGTCCAGTGAACAATTAGATTTTGGACAATTGCAGTTCTTGATTTCTCAACAGATGCAATACTGTCGTTCTCAGGTAAGACGCTACTCATGGACTTGTTTTACAAGTCAGCGGAGGGGGTTGTTTCGTACAGGCGCAGAATGCACTTTCATGCAGTGAGTGAACACTTTTATTTCTTCCCTTTGTTTCGATACCTTCGTGGGATCGTTGGTTTGCAGTGCTGCTCAGTTCGTTCGTATGTTTGTTACAAAATTCACATTAAATCGATTTTGCCGTCGACACATTCCATATCTCCTACCGGGTGCAAGGGTTTTTCTGCTAGAAACGAACTACAACTCATTCAAAAGAGCTGTGAATATGAAGGTGTTTCATAGGTAACGCCKCTTGTCAGACGAGTAGTGACGAATATGTTGTCTTTCATCAGGCGATGCTGGAAGTTCATTACCGGATGCATATGCTTTGGAGACAAGGAAGGCAGAAATCACGGTCGAAGTCGAACGAGAATGATAATGCTTTTGAAAACATCTCCGTGCCATCTTTAGAGGATGCTACCAAAGAATGGCTAGATGCTGCTGAACAGTTTGAAACTGAGCGACAATCAGAAAGTTCAATATTGAACGCTGTTGCAGATGAGCTTCTTGGCTCGAGTGACCACAGTGAAGGCGGTGCCAGCATTCTCTGTTTCGATGAAGTGCAGGTGTGTCATTTTTGGCCACAGAGAATTTCTAGACATTCCTTAAGTCGATGTCACTTTACTCTTGTTCTTAGGTATGCCATCGATGGCAATGATGTGGACGAAGTGTTTAGACTGAGTTACACTTAAGTCAACATAAGTGTGAATACTTTGTCCACATCATTGCACCTCGGCAGTTGAACTTCAGAAAGTTCCAATGGAAGTGTTCACACTTATGTTTTTTGGATGTACGCATGACAACTCATACCCACTCATGGCCATGTAARTACTTTGAGCTGGGTGCACTAGAGGATTGTGTTCATCTCGAATTCTGGCGAAACAGGTTTTGGATGTGTTTACAGCAGTTGCGCTGTCCGGAATCTTGGGGAGACTACTGACCCGAGGAGCTGTGATCGTAGCAACCAGCAATCGTGCACCGTGGGACCTTAACAAAGTTTGCTTCCAATCCTTGAGTTGCTCATGTTGTGATTAAGGCTTCATGTGTTGATGAAGTTAAGAGTTCCTATACAATTTAGCTCATCACTTCTCTTTGAGCTTTATGTATATAGCTGGCTCAAAGTTACCCTTTTTCTTTTGTAGGATGGCCTGCAAAAGGAGTTGTTTGCAGTCTTTGTTAACGAGCTCGAGCGTCATTGTAGATCTCTGCTTGTTGGCACAGAAACAGATTACCGACGGGTTATGGCGACGCCACTCAAGGTGCGTCATAAGCATCTCTTTATAATCTTGGCGAACATAAATCTTCTACATTGTAGGCAGATGCCCTCGCGTGTGTTTTGGAAACTTAGTTTTCTTATCGAGAAATTGGCTAGCTTGAAGAAGAAACTCTCTTCCTCACTCATCCATATGTTTTGAGTAGTGTCGTAAATGTAAATTGGCCACACAGCCTTGACACACAAGGTAATTTACATTTTATTATGCTTGGGGCTTCTATATCACGCTAGAGGTATTTTAAACTTCACCTTGTATACAGGGAGAACAAATTTACTACTTCTGGCCTTTAGGTGGACAGTCCCAACTTCAGCTGGAGCGGCTTTGGGATAATTTGACAACGCGGTTCGTTGAAAAGTCCGGCTTATCAATTGGGCCAAACTCCATACCTGTAATGTTTGGAAGGTTAGGCGCCCTGGATTACTTACTGTTACATTGAGAAACCATGAGGGAATTGTACACACTGAATTTCAGGTGCTCTCTTTCAGATAAATAGTCCTAATGACCCTATTAATCTAGGCTTAGAAATTATGGAGAATTACTTGCCTCGATAATATCGTTCCTTGTATGGTTCTTTCAACTGCTAGACACGTAAGGCATGCGACTTCCATCTTAATATGAGACTTGCAAGACACTTCGAAATAATGACGTTGCTGCCAATGTTGAATGAAGGAGCTTACAAGTTCCAGAGAGCTGCAACGGTGTGGCACGCTTTACATTTGAACAAGCGTGCAGTCGCCCGGTATGTTCTCTCTTGACAATCTACTTTTTCTCCGTTTCACGTGACCAAGAGGTGATTCAAKAGATACCTTAGGTCTGGTATTCCGGCTCTGCGAGTAGTCTGCGACTATTCCATTACAAGATTGTCAAAGTACATTKTGTGCAGAGAAAATATGCTAACTATGAAAGAGCCCTGCAGGTTGGAGCAGCGGACTACATTGCACTCGCTCAGCACTACCATACTGTTTTCATCACTGACATACCCATTATGAGCATGCGTATGATTGATAAAGTATGGGGTGATTGTTTCCCACTCCCTCTTTGTCAAGTTTGAAGCTTTCAACGGCGGGAATCCGCAGCTAGTTAATTCAGTGTTTGTTTTAGCTAGTCCAATTRTTTCTTTGATGTTTGCATGGTCCAACGGATGGTCGACCTTGTTTGAAAATTACGCACTTTTGTGCTTGTATAGAGAGAACTCACAAGTACAACGGGGGCTACTTTATTTGTCCAGGCCAGAAGGTTCATAACATTGGTGGATGAGCTTTACAATCATCACTGCCGGCTCGTCTGCACCGCCGAAGGGCCACCTGATGATCTCTTCTTGGGTACTATGGATGGGTCAATCTTCGATCTAGAAAGGTTGGTCATTCTTTTACTGTGATACCCCTGCCACAAATGATATATATTTGTACCACGGTATGTGTTGCTTAACTTGAATTTGAAACTTCCAAATGCTTAAATGGAAAAGCGGTTGCTTCGATATGTACAGGAGTAAGAATAAATCGATATTGGAATCTGAAAAACGTACCCATAGAAGGAAGGAATTCCTACATTTTTAGCGATAGAAATATGTTTTGCACATTAATTTGAGGAATAGCTTCCTAAGTAAACTTTTTGTTCTTAGCTTGGGCGCTTAGTAGGAGTTTGAATCACAATTTCCTGGAATTTGATCCCTCGATCATATTCCGCACACGAATTACACAACTTCATCGTCGGAATGTAATGTATGATAATCCTGAGCTGATAAATACATGGTTGCTGTTGAATGTGCTGCAGTTTGCAGTTTGAGACAGAGGCGGAAGGGGGCAGATTAAGACGAGATGTTACAGCAGAGGGTAGCGTGGCGCCAGTTGGGAGAACTCGTAGTGAGCGTACC
Organism: Pleurozium schreberi; assembly: GCA_006891605.1. Taxonomy (NCBI): domain Eukaryota; kingdom Viridiplantae; phylum Streptophyta; class Bryopsida; order Hypnales; family Hylocomiaceae; genus Pleurozium; species Pleurozium schreberi. The sequence goes on from VACF01000668.1 coordinate 19,207, forward strand.
AGTATTCAATCCATCTTTTCCGGACGAGAAGAAGTGTTTGCTTTTCAACGCGCCGTAAGATACTTCTCTTACATTTTCTTGCTAACCTTGCTTTTCGGTCTAAACTTGTCGCCCCTTTGCTTGYAAAAGGATCCGTGAGACGGTGGTTAGATGACGAGCATATCTGGAATTCCAGAATCGTTGCCTCAAGTTTTTCATATCTTGTGTGCAGGTGTCCAGACTTTTGGAAATGCAAACTCCAGTATACTTGCAAACCTTGGATTATCATCCAAAGTACCCAAAGTCAGCTCCAGGTGAATCTCCTGCTAGCTAGTGTTAGGAGAGTTGTGGCTCGAGCTTCAACAGCAAAACGTGATAAATCTTTGGTTTCTCCATGCACCTGAAATGATGACATGAAGTTGAGGATTCCGAGCTAGACGGAGTCCTGCTCGATGCCTTCATTACTGTGGATTGATGCTCACCTCAATAATCGTAGTGCGCAATCACAAGAGAGTTCTTCTCACACCACTTTGGGACAAGGTTTACGGTTTGCCAASTGAAGGCGGAGTGAGCTTTACTGAGCAAATTTCACAGGCAGACGTGATAGTGCTACAGTACTGAGGTTTGAGTTTTTAGACATATTTAGGCCAATGGCAAAACTCAGGTGAACTCCAAGAATAAAGATGCCAAAGTTCAATTGGTAGATTTTCTGAATCCATGTCGTAACTTTAATGTCCTRATGTTAATACGTTGTACAATGATCATCAATCTATTATCTAGATTTATTAAGGCACACTTTTGGATACTCAATCTAAATTATGTGCTTTTATCTTAAAATTTTCCACTTTTCAAGAATATTCATGTCATCTTCAAGGAACTTTCAAGATTGCTTATGTTTTGGTATTGGATTTTATCATGGTACAAGTACTACTCCAATTGCCTATGTCAATTCAAATGATCATTTTGAAGCAAATTTTTGAATTCACCCTCTAAAAGTCCAAGGTCTCTTTTGAGCTTCTTGGAGTTTGTTCAAAGTTTAACAAAAAACCTATGTTTTGATTAGTTTTATCAATTTTAAAAATGAAAACCATATGAAATCTAACTAGATATGTTATAGATCACATAAGAAAATAAAACACAACAATATTGCTTATGGATTGAAAGATTATAATCAAGAAGGTTTTAAAACTATCAAAGTCTTCTATTCTACTTTTTACATGCCATATATGAAGTCCTTGAAAAAATATGAGGATAAAGGACGTAATGTGCAAAATCGTAATTGATTCATGGCTTCTCAAAATCATTTCTAAGTTTTTTTTAAATGAATTTCCTATGTGACTTTCCTTCCAAGACTTTGTGTATTTGAGGCTCATCTCTAAGAGTCTCTTATACTAAAAAATCAAGATTTGCAATGGATTTGCACAAAATCGTCATTAAAAAATTTATAAATAATTTTTTTCAAAATTGAATTTTTGATGCTTAAAGTAGACTTCAATTATTCGTGACTAAAGAGGACAAATTTTCAATATCTAGAGACCAATAAGGAAAATTATCTAGTAATCAATGACCAATGAGGACAATTTTTTATTAAATTACTATTAATGACCAATTAGTATTGTGAATTTGACATATGCTTATTATCCACAACAAAATTGACCTTKTATAATAACTAGTGACCAAAGAAGATTGATTTATTAGTAATGTAAATGACATATTAGCATTGAGGATTTGCAACATATTTGTTATAAACAACCAACTTGATCATTTTGCACTAAAAAAAAATTTCAATAATTCTTAGCCTTCAAAAGATCAAGGCCTCTTTCTTGCCAACAAACAATCAAAACCGTCATTCCTACTGCAAAAAGGGAAAAAGAATGAAAATTATATTTTTTGGAAATTTAACAACAGGATCTTGTACCTAACTAGCACGAGAATATGTGGAATAAATTTCAAAACCTTTGACCACACAAATTGCAAAATACATGCATTTAAAGTGAAGAAAATATGTTTTTTTGTACATTGCAGGTCTAGATTATTTGACTATGAACCTTCTTCACTTAAATTTTTGGCACTACAAAGTTTTAAGCTTTAAAGCTTTATGGTGGAAAATTGGTTAGAAAGTTTAGGCAAAAACAATTAATTCAAAAAAACTTAATTTTCATTCTTAAAGAAATTGTTCAATAGAAGTAATTACAAGATAGAAAGAAAATCTAAATTATTAATATCTCTAAGAAAAACTTCAAAATTTTGAAATTTCTTTTTGCTACCTAGCCTCCCTTGTTTTGAGCTTATTTGGGCATAAATTTTGTTTTACGGCATCAATTGGGAAGAAACTTATGTTCCCACAAAGCTAATCATTCTTTAGCTATCTTCAAAAAAAAATTCAAAAAATTATGACAAAAATTGAGACCACAGTACCCTATTCAAAATCCAATTTGTCCTCCAAAAAGACAATGATACTTTAGGGATTAACTAACTGGTCATATGTAATACCACCCTTTCTTCTGTACGTAGTGAATGAAACTTCTACCTTGGATTGTTGATTCTTTAAGTAGACTTTATAGAATATTTAACTAAAAAAATCTTACCAAAATACTAATTTTAGCATAAAAAATAATACTTTGGCAAGATGTTCTATAACTTTGAAGTTTAGTCAATACTATAATATGGTGCCTTGGCAATTATGTGTTAACCCCTAAAGGTCTTTGACTATGCTTTCACCAAAAACGCTCCAAAACTGCCATTTCTAGTGCAAGTACCCAATTTTAGAAAAAATACATTTTTGGACAAAAATAACCGTAGGATCTTGTATCAAAATACTTTGGGAAGATGTGGAAAAAATTTCAGATTTTTTCACCATGTGGATTGCAAGATATCTRCGTTTWAASWGACAAAAATCCTTTTTTGAGCCCTGCRAAAATCCGGGCAGCYGCAYTTCAAAAGGCCACATTTGTATSAAAAAATGTCCAAAATGGTGGTTGGTCTTTGAATTCATCCTTCAAGGCAAGTTGGTTATATGATTAAAAATTTCAAATCATTTGGAATTGTACAACATGTAGGAAAAAAATAGTAAGTAGAAAGAAGTAGAGAATGATTCAAAATACTAAATTGTTAACAATTTATTTATGAAATTGAAAATTGCCAATCCCAATGGTTGAAATGTTGTAATAGACAATCCACACCCAATATTTTGATTTTTTTCAAAATTATTGAAAAATGAGTTAAATAAAGGACTTCAAAGTTTATTTTAGCGTAGAGATTCCATGATTGCCCGCAAACAAAAACTCTTTTTAACTTTTGACTCATTGATCAAAATGGAGTAATTCAAAGCTTCTCATGTACATATAGTTGTAGATAATCATTTTCAAATTTTTATTTGTGAAAAAAGTCATTTTTTCAGACCTGCCCGGGCTGCCCGCCAACCACTGAAAATCACATATCATGCAATAACTTTTTACGAGTGTAGTCAAATGTTATGAAAATTGTTGGGCCTTAAAGCTACTCCTTGGACACATGTTGTGAAAAAATTTCAAAGAAAAATAATGAAAACTCTATTTGTAGTGAGCTGCCCAAAATCGCTATGTTGCCAAAAAACGCAGTTTGGTCCTTTAGGGGTTAACCCATTAAAGACCGTGGTTGATTTGGAAGGCGGGCAAGACATTCTTTAGTTTCTAATCAAACATGGAAAAAATATCAAATTGTGATGCTTTTCGGAGATTTGACCATGTTGATGGAATTGGCATGAATGATTGGGCCTCCACAAAAAAAGTTGTAGCAATTCAAGGTTCCCATTTTGGAAGAATTTTGTATTTTCAACCCAAATTTCATTAGTTTTTTCTATCCCTAAACCGCATGCTAGCATAGATTGTCTTGATTCTTGTTCCAATGCATTCGATTTACAATTCCCCAGACCTGTCTCCTTTTTTCCGTCTTGAAATTCATTCTAAATCTGTGGCTATCAACGTAAAAGTGCCAATATCAACCCAAAAGTGGTTGACCGGTCCTTAATGGGTTAAAAGGAATTTAAATAAGAAAATATAAATGACTAATAGACATTTTTATGTTTATAGAAGCTAWTACCAAAATGTAATATTTGAAGTTAATCTATATTGCAAGATATAGGGGTTCAAAKCCCTCTTTCAAAGTGTTCCAAAATGATGATTGTAWAGAGGGATTGAYGTCTATTACATCTCAAACTAATAGAAACAAAAGGTTCATGGTATGTGCAAAGACCTTGTTGATGAATAGAGAATATGACGCAAGGAAAAAGGTGTGCAACATGCAAATTAAGAACAATTAAATTTTACTAAATACACCCCTTTGAGGCCATTATTTATAGGACTATACTACTAGGACTATACTTAAAACATTCTTTTCACTTGTAGTGTTATTAAAACTTCAATTGGAAAATCAAAACTACCTTCTATATCCTATGTGATTAGCCAAATTAATCTATGGATTATAATTAACTAGCACATCTCTTATAGATTATTATCAAGTAACACAAACCYCAAGGAAAATTGTGAAGACAAATTACAAAATGTAGCTAAGAATAATAATTTAATGAGGACATTTAAGCAATAGTTTATAATACACAATCTATAGATCATTTCCAAATAATTGCATCTATAACTTGATTCACTTACCAATATTTATTACTAAACTTTTGAAACCAAAATTTGAAAGTTCCTTCTAACTTTAATTGTAGATTGCATGTTTGTGATTTTAAAAGAATTTTTTTTATTCAAGCTCAAAATGTTATGRTTTTGTATGGATTTATTTTTAAGATTTTTTAATTTTATTTATTTAATCAAATGAAAAATTACTATGTATAGTTTGAGCTAGAAAAATGACTTGTTGAAGTAAGAGACAAACTTTTTCTTTGCACTACAAAATGTTTGTCAACCAAAATCTTAAAAATCTATACCACACTAATGGTAGAGAAATTAATATACAAAACTATGACAATTTGATGGATGAAGCATCTAAAATACTCTATCTTTGTAGGTTCATTTGTTGTTCAAAATTTCAAAATTTGACTATTCTTTAGAGGGTCAAACTTAAGGATAATACTAACCATCAATTTGAACATTTGTCTTGGTCTTTAAGGGATCCAAGGCAATTACAAATTATCAAATCGTACAATTGACATTGTAAAAAAAACTAAATACCATGAAAATAATAAAAATAATAAAAAAGAATCATTAATCACCTTTTACATTGACTAATATAAAATATATATAATTGCTTTAAAAAAATTTGGAATATAGTGAATAGACATATGGCTTGAATTTTCATGAAGTTTTTTAAATTAAATTTAGTTTCTATTTTTATGAAATTATTTTTTAGGGCAAAAAAATATTATAATTTTGTTATATAGATCTAAAATTCTTTACCTATYAWTGCTTTTGTTTTTTGTTTCTTTATTTATTTTTGTGTTTTGTAAATGGAGAATTTTGACTTTTGTTTTCTAAAATACTTGTTAAARTTGAGTCATTTTCAAATTTCAAATTTACTTTGAAAAGGAATTGATTCAAATTTACTTTGAAAAAKAATTGATTCAAATTCCTTTGATATTTTTCATATTTTAATTTGATAAAATGAAGCAATAATTAAAAAATCTTGTTAAGTATGGCACGTCAAGTTGGAATGTTGAATTTTCAACACTATAATGGACAATTGTATGGATCAAATTTTAATTTCAAAAAATCAAAAATCATTCAACCTCACACTTTTAACATAAATCAAGGACTAAAATTCTCAGTCCAATCTAAGAAAACAATGCAATTATCAACACCTTCTCCTCTTGTTGTTGCAAACTTAATAGAATCCACARAGACCTCTAATACCAAAAATGCTTTTKCTTTAACAATGTTGCCATTACATAGGACTAAGATTGTGCATTTGGTGCGCCATGGGCAAGGCTATCACAATGTTGCAAATACATTAGATAAAGGAAATTACACAAATTGGGATTATGAGGATGCATGTCTTACCGAAGTGGGATGGCAACAAGCGGAAGCTCTTCGAGAACATGTAAAAAATTTGCATATTTATCCCCAAGTTGAACTTGTTGTAGTGTCTCCACTTAGRAGAACACTCCAAACAGCAGTTGGAGCATGGGGAGGAGGACCTCTATTAGGTTGGGAAGCACAAAATTCAGCCCTTATGCTTGAAGGTGTTGAATGTGGAAACAAAGAGACAAAAATTGCTCACCATGSAGCTATTTCATCAGCAGGAGCACCACCTTTTATTGCTAATGAGTGGTGTCGTGAACAAAATGGAAATCATCCATGTGATAAACGGRGATCTATTAGTTTTCTAAAAACAAAATTTCCTGCAATTGATTTTTCACTTATTAAAACCGATGATGATACATGGTGGAGACYTGAAAAGCGAGAAAGTGCCGAAGAAGTATATGTTCGAGCACGAGTTTTTTTACAATGGCTTCTARATCGACATGAAACAAGGATTGTAGTTGTATCTCATAGCAGCTTTCTTTATCACATGTGTCATTTATTTGGAGATGATTTATCARATGTAGTAAGAAGGGAATTACAACAAGGCTTTCGAAATGTTGAAATGCGAACGGTGGTGATTGGAGATCGGCAAGGTGGTCCATCTTATAATGGATGCAATACAAATTTTCGAGGAGGGCTCAATTTTAAAGAAGCTATAGCAAAAYGTAGTTCCAAATTTGCATAYGAAATAGGTGTTCCAATTAATCAACTACAAGTAGAAGATCAAGACATCCCACAAGCAGATGATATGCCAACTATACCTCTAAACCATAATGATTCAAAATAACAAAATGTTATTCATTTTTGTATTATATTTTGATTTGTAAATATGTGTTTGATGTGTTGTTGCTTTTATTTACATACAATTTTTATATATTGCAAACAAAAGTCATTGAATGGATATGAATTATTCAAAAATATTACAATCATTGAAGGTAAAAAGTAATATAAATTTTCCATCTCACAATAATATTTATAAAAMAAAAAAAAGATGATCACAAGTTGAAAATATGCCAAAAAATTTTAATTTCAAAATTAATACAATGTAAAACATTAACGCATAAAAAGTTTAAAATAAAATCAACGAAGTTTTTAAAACTGAGTTTTGTGCATTATTATGTATGTTTAAATATTACTTGAATAAGTCATGCATTGATAATTGAAATTAATGAGTTTTTTGCACAATGTTTTTAGCACAACCTTCAATTTCTACATTGGCAATGGATTCTTACTTAATATTCTATTGAAAAGTGCCAAAATCTCAAATCCCCCACAAATCAATGGATCCTTAGCATCTATTTTACTTACTATTAACTAGATCTTGACTAATCTTGCATATTTGCTCAAAAAAATTCTTTCATTCAAAATCCATATACTAGATTGTTTTAAGCTAAAATAGACATACAAACCACAAACTCAAATCATTGAAATGATTGTCTTTTTTTCATCCTCATTCACATAATCTTCCCAGTGCTTTTTAACATAGACTTTAAGAGCATAATTATCTAAAATAAGTCAATAACATATATTAACACCCATACAATACCCACACTATCAAATGTGTTCTAAGCATTTTGTAAAAAAATAATAAAATGTGATCATGCATGGTTGGGGTTTGAGCCTGAAGGTTTTAACATGAAAAATTTCAAAATTTTGTAAAATAAAAAACAATCAACCACAAGTAGAATGGAACTTGTTTAATTCAACCATCTAAATTGTTTGTCATATCTTGTGTTGATTCTTTTTTATTGTACAATATGGATTTTTTTAGTTTTTCTTTGCTTATATTATCGTAAAATTTGAGGGGTTTACCTATATATATGTTTGACTTTCAAAAATAACCTTTTTAATTCAAAATAACTTTAAGAAATAAGTAAAATAAAAATCTTAAAAAGTCACCATCATTAAGTAAAACTTATTTTTTATTTTTTTATTTAAAAAAGTCCCTTTAAAATTCAATAACTTTCACACCAAAGGTTAAAATGCCACAAAATTGGCACAAATAGAAAGCTCTATGCACAAAGGAGTGCAACAGGTTTCTTTTGTGGCGTTTGGACTCGTGATGAAAAAATTATTAATTCTCCAAAATAAAAGGTAATTCAATTCAATTTTCCAATTCATAAAAACTTTTGAAATTCAATAACTTTCACACTCTAAGTCCAAAGTCACAAAACAAATTCCGTGCAACCCTCCTTGCAAAGATCTTTTGAGTGGTACTAAGAATGCCGCCAGAGAGTTTGTTAATCTCAACGTATCAAACAAAACAAAACAAGCTATTTGTTTCATTTTAGAGAACATGTAACTACCCTTATTATTATTATTTAGGAAAAAAAAAGGGAATGCTAAGATAGCAGGTCTTGTGGTCTTGCCTGCCCGGGCAGAAGCTGGCAAAATATCTCAGTACTATTTGAGGAGTTGAACCAACGGAGCCTGAAGAACTGAAGTTAACCCCTATTTGTTCTTTTGGAGATTAACTTCAATTCTTCAGTCCTAACCCCTAACAATTACAGTTATTTATAGTTAGATATAAGTGGAAAGCTTTGAATCATTCTATTTTGATCTATGAGTCAAAAGTTATGAGGATTTTTTGTTTACGGGCAATTATGGATTCCTTATTCTAAAATAAACTTTAAAGTCCTTTATCTTACTCAATTTTCAATAACAATAAAATCATGGGATGTAGATTGTTTATTATGGCATTGCAGCCATTGGGACTAGTGTGCATTGGGCCGTTGCCACAGGCAAAATCAAAGTAAAAGTAATTTTCTAATTTTTTTAATAATAAAAACTTCAAAATTCAATAACTTTCAACCCGTGGTCAGAATGCCACGAAACCAAGCCCGCACACCCCTTCTCGCCGAGGGCTTTCCGACGGTACCAAGCACGCCACCGACGGACGCACGATCCAAGAGATCTCAACGTAACAAACAAAACAAACAAACAACCTGATTTTAAAGTATAGACTAGTGTGCCCTGTGTCGTTGCCACACGCAAAATCAAAGTAAAAGTAATTTTCTAATTTTTTAAAACCAAAAATAACTCAAAAATCAATAACTTTCACCCCGTAGGTCGGAACACCATGAAACGAAGCCGGTGCACCCTTCCTCGCCTAGAGCTTTCCGACGGTACCAAGAACGCATCTAGGGGACGCACGGTCTGGGAGATCTCAACGTAACAAACAAACTAACTAACTAACTAACTAAACTAAACTAAACTAAACTAAATTAAACAAAACAAACAACCTAATTTAAAGGATGGATTGGCATTTTTCAATTCCATACTTAAATTATTGACAATTTAGTAATTGGAATCATTCTCTACTACAACTACTTACTATTTTCTTCCTACATGTTGTAGAATTCCAACTTGTCCAGGAAAAAGAATCCAGAGAAGCAACATTTTTTCATTGAAAATTAAGCTTGTGAAGTGGAGCTGCACTGTTTTTCAATGGGTTAAAAAAAAGGATTTCAGTGAATTTGAACGCTTATATCTTTCAATCCATGCTGTGGAAACTTCTAAAATTTTTACCACATGTTCTCAAGTCAGCATACTACAAGATTGTATAGTTATATGTGTCAACAAAAAATTTGTTGAAAAATTGGTGATTGCACTAGAAATGGCACTTTTAGAGCAATTTTGGTGAAAACATAGTCATGAAACTTTAGGGGTTAACTGGCCCCTTTGCTCGGCCAACCACTCCAAGCTATTCTAGGGGTGCAAGTAAATTAAAAAAAAAAAACTATATTGGGCTTGATTAATTTACCTCGTACACCTCTCTACGCTAATTTGGGGCCTTTGGTTGCAAATATGAATTCAAAAATTTGCAAATATGCATGAAAATAAAAAAAATTCAAGGTTTTCCCTAGTGGACAAGCAAGGGGTCACTTCACCCCTGCGAGTTAACCAGAGTTTAGTTAAGATGAAACATCCTATTGCGGTCAGATGACCAGTAGTGGACACCTAACGACCCCATGATCAATGACTAATCTGACACCCATGGAGTGATTAGTGACGTCATTAGGAGTACCTTACTTTTTGAGTTTAAATCATTGTAGAAAGTGACTTTTGAGGGCCTTCCACATTAGAAATTATTGTGACCGCTTTAGGTGATTAAAATAAGCATATTGGATACAGTTTTTGTTGGTTATTAGGTAGCCTACTGACTTTTTTGGCAGATCCCTTCAAAAATTCATAACAAATTCATACTTTGTCTGAAAAATATAATTTCAATTGCTCTCACTATTTCCCACACTTGTCTTTACAAGGAAAAAAATTTGAAAAATTTCAGCGATGGCATGAAGGCAGAATCCAAATTCTGACCACAATGGGTTGTTTTACCTTACATGAAGCTACCTGAAGCTACTTGAAGTTACTTGAAAATTAACTTCATCCCCGGTTGACTCACAAGGAAGGAAAAGAAGGCGGACAAGGTGAACTAACACCCTCATTGCCCCTCTAAGAGGGTAAATATAAAAATGGCCCCCTCTTTTGTGCCACGTCAATTTTGTATTTCATCACCTCCTCTAGCTAATTTGGGGCCTCTGATAAAAGAATTCCAGTGTTTTCCCCGGGGTAAAAAAAGGGGCAATGAGGGGGTCAAGTTCGGCCAGGGTGAACTGACCCTCTCATTGCCCCTTTTTTTTCCTCTGGGAAAACACTGAAATTCTTTTACCTGCCACGTATGAAAAAAATTGCAAATTCTGAATTCATATTTGCTATAAGAGGCCCCAAATTAGCTACGGAGGATGAAGAAATACAAAATTGACACGGAACAAAGTAGGGGGCAATTTTTACATTTACCTTGTGTGAGGGGCAATGAGGGGGTCAGTTCACCCTGTCCCTCACAAGGCTGGCAGCCAGCCGGGTCTGGTTTGCCCAACTTTGCATTTCAGGACTGAAAGTTGTTTTCGGCTGCCCCTCTGTCCTGGGCAGTGTTGCTATTCTGATTATTCTGCAGCCGGTACTCGAGGCTCTGTATTAATCTAATTAATAATTTCATATAAATTCACATTCAACCTTTTTCCTTTTTCATATAAATTCCAGGTCATGAAAATTCCTCACAAGCCGCCACGGCATAGAATGTAAATCTATGGATAAAATTAATAATTACAGGACATATACTTATTTTTGTGATGTTTTGAACCAAAAGGGGAAGAAAATTCACGSACATCACGTTATGTACATATTCAAATGATCGGAAGATTTCGTAATGGATTAAAATCATAATGAAGAACATGATACTGTAAACATAACTCCCACTAAGGTAGGAGGTCCTATAATGGAGCATCTAAGAGCTGGGACTGAATTTTGGGGAGGTAAAACATCTCGAAATATCTTCCAGTAAATTTTTCTTACAAAACAAGTGAAATTGACATCTCACCCAAGTCATTTCATATTTTTTGGAGCTTTGGGGAATTAGTTATAAAATTTTGAAGTTGAAGTGGCACAGGGCTCTAAAATGGAGCACCTCCTAAAATGTACATGCATTGTACATTGCCGAAGGCTATGAAAAATCAACATGTACAAATTGTATACATTTAAGAAGGTGCTCCATTTCAGAGCTTGCTCACTTTTAGAACCTCCTACCTTAGACAGTGTGCCTTGAACCGTTGTCAAAATCAAAATCAATGTAGTTTTATAAATTACCAATTTAATTTTATAATTCATAAAAACTTTGAATTATATTTCTTTTTCTTCCATGAGTTGGAACACCGCAAAACAAAGCCTGTGCATCCTTCCTCACCAAGGACTTTCTCAGTGTACCAAGAATGTAACCGCAGAACACACAATTCTGGAGGTTTATCAGTAACAAAAAAAAAAAAAAAACTAGGTGTGGATGGAATCCCTATATTTAATAATTAATAGCTTGAAGAATCCACTAGTGTAGTCAATGTTTTAACCAAAGCAAGGATAAAATCTTAATCTTTACTTAATCTTTAATAAACTTAACTATAGGATCTTCTTGATATTTAACTTCTTTGAGGTACATTTGTATTTGTTATATTTTTTTTGGTTTGTTTTGGTTTCCAATTTACTTCTAGTTTCATTTTCTACTTGTAGTCTTTTGTTTTTGATTTATTTTTGTATTTTTTATCTTTTTGATTTCATACTTAATTCTTATCTCATTTTCTACTTAGTAGTATTTTGGCTTTCATTTTCCCATCATTTTATCGTTTGCCTAATTAGCTTTGTAGTTATTCTACCATGTAGCAAGGTATATTTTCAAAATATGTTTTGAAGAATTATTAGTAATGTTTAACACTGAAATGCCCAAGCCTTTCCAAGTGTGTTTTGACTATGAAAAATGAGCATTGGCTTGTAGCTAGATCCCCAATGAAGAAAATAATTTCTATTTTCAAAATCTAAGCGTATAGATGTTTAAAGATCTTGCTTTCTAGTATGTGTACCAAATTTGAGCTCAAAATTGCATATGAGTTGTGAGATTAATCAGATTATAATAATAAAAAATGTACATTTTTTATTTTTAGTGTATTGCCTTTTCCCACAATGTTTCAGAAATTTGCATACAAAAGTTTTTTAAGACTGGAAGCGACATGAACAACTACAAAGAGTGTTAGCACACTAAAATGATCCTCAACTGTAGGTAATTATCAATAGAACCTCAACTGGATCATTCAATTAGTTACACAAAATAGTGAAATTAGGTTGCCTTAACAAGTAGGTTTTCTTACCCCCAAGAAAGTTACTCTACAAGTCATCAAAGTCAACAAATACTTCCATTTGTACACATGGAGATTCATGAGTTCCAACTACACCAATAATTAATTCAAAAGTAATTAGCACTCTTGCACAATAACAATAAATATTTATATAGTGTGGAATGTGGAGAAATTAGTGAGGGGCAACCTAATTTAACTATTTAGTGCAGTTAATAAGTAATTAATTCCGGGAACTGCCTTCCTTCCTTCCCTCCTTATTCCTCTTATTCAATCCACAGCTACGCTCGTGTCCATMCAAAGTTCCCCACTGGTGCTGGCTTCCCGCCCCTGATCCCACTGAGACTGAAGTTCTTGTCCCCAAGTTGGCGGAGCTCCCAGTGGAATCAAAGGCATGATCACGAAACACCGACGGATGGCTCACTACTGTACAAGTACAGGACTACTCATGCAGGCAGGCAGGCAGGCAGGCAGTCCCGGGCGCTCTTGGCGCTCATGCAAGGTTGCACCTCCCCAAGGTAAGGTAAACTTAAGCTAACTTAGTTCAGGTGCTATGGCTCGATCAATTCAAATGGACTCCGGACTTGCAGGTGCGCGCAGTAACTGAGAGCATGCAGAACTTGGTTCTACAACTTGGTGGTAGAACCATTGCAGCATCGTCAGTAACTTAGTGGTCCCTTAATTGACCGTCATAGACCATAGCTAGCATAACTGCATAAGGCAAGGCAAGGCAAGCACACCTTCAAAATAGCTACACTGAATATTCAGAGGTATTAACCCCATAAAGGCTAAAGGACCAAGTGTCCGTTCAACGTACGCAAGAAATCTCAGGTAGGTTCTACAAAGTCATTTTTCGTTGAATGTTTATGAGATTTGGACAATATGTGTAGCTATGTATTGTCTTCTCGAAAATCTATTTTTTTTTTCCGATCGGGTGCCCGAATCAAAAGTTATGTTGTCCTTAACTTTCTGGGCAGCATGTGCAAAACTCTTCCTATGATTGCAAAATTTGGTGGGTATGTAGCATACATGGTACAAGATGCAAATGTCAAAAAAAAAACCCATGTGTAGTGTAAAAATATCATTCTAGAAGGAGTAAACGTTTCTAAGCCTTGTTGGGCAAGGTTGGAAAAAAAAAAATTTCACCTAACTTCAAACGTTATAAACTTATAATCTTTCAATCCGCGCGGTCAAGGTTTTTGAAATTTTTTCCACACATTCCCATAGAAGTCTAGTACATATTTGTATAGTTAAATCTTGAAAAAAAACTTTTTTTATCATTTTTTTCTTGCTGCCCTAAAAAATTGCAGTTTTTGACAATTTCTGCCCAAAATATGCCTCGGTTGAAGGGACCCATACTAATCAATTGACATTTCACACTATATAAATATCTGTCTACAATGTTTTGTACATCAACAGTGAGTGAAGTCTCCGCGGGTTGTACATCATCTTCAGAACATCTACAGTTTCCCTCATTTAGTCCCCTTAATTGTTTGGTCCCCTTAATACCCCTACTCAGTGTACAAACCTAGGATTAAGTTCTAGCAGTAATCAGTCCGTTGATCATCAGACTATAAGCTACGATAGTGTGAAACAAGTGTAATTACATTACTGTACTGTAGTTCTCTACACTAAATAGTGAAATTAGGTTGCCCCTCACTAATTTCTTGACATTCCACACTATATAAATATTTATTGTTATTGTATGAGAATGCACTACTTTTGAATTAGTTATTGGTGTAGTTGGGACTCATGAACCTCCATGTATACCAATGAAAATATCTGTAAAAATATATTTTGACTTTGATGGCTTGAAAATCAATTTTCTTGGGGTTTTGCAACCTAATTGTAAAGGCAACCTAATTTCACTATTTATTGTAGAGCCCCATAGCTCCTCCCGCCCCACCATAGTTGCATGCACGGAGACCTGCAGGAGTGCAGGCTAGGGGTGGGACCATCTCAGTACGCGCGAGCATGCCAACAGGGAGGGAGACCTACGGTACATACGTACATTGCTTGAAAAACAGGCAGCCAGGATTCTTTCCTAAGAGCTATTCAGGACTCCCCACCACCACGGCACCACCCGGAGAAATTCGAAATTATAGCGTACGTTGGAAACAACGCTAACTTCAAGTTATGGGAGGACGGAACCCCGAACCCCGTCACTGAATAAGTTTCTACTCTGCACAATTCCTAACCTATCAGTACACCAACAACGGTATTTAGTGTTTGCAACACTAATTACAAAGCACAACATTAAATGTCAACAATCTTGGTAATGTTACCAACATTAAATGTCAACATAGACACTATATGTCAACTATTGGATAAAATCCTTTTACAAAATTACATTTAGTGTTACATATTATTTCATCAAATTGCAATGAAAAAAATACAAACCCAAATATATGGGTAGTTGCAAGAAACACATGTCGTTTTTGGCTCAAAATGGCCTTAATACTGGAGTACTGTGACTTTTGGAATAAAATAAAATATGGATAATTTGTAAAGCATTCAAAAATTCTCATGCATGAAAATTCAGACCTGGGAAACTTATATCTAAAAGTTATGTACACTCACAGAGTGATGGAAAATGCCAAGAAAATGGATACTTTGATGTTTGATTTTTGAAAAATAGTAAAAATTTCAAAAAAATCTCCCCAAAAAAGCCATTTTTTCTCACTTGAAGATGCTTTTTACCCAACTATGTGTGTCTTTGGAAAAAATAAATTGAGTTCTTTGCATTTGTGCAAAAATAGTGTACTTTGAGTACATATGGAGGGTGGACATATTACTGTTTTTAGAAAAAATTCTTTGTGGGCCTATGTAACTTTAGTAGAAATCCTTGCATCTCAATTTTAAACTTCAAATTCGGATTTTTGGGTAGAAAATAGTACTAAAAACCTCCTAAATGGCTAAAGTAGACAACTAATTGGGGCAAGTTAAAAATAGTAAAATAATTTTGAAAACTTTGAAAAAATTTCTCAATGTCTAAAACTACCTCATGTACCTTCATTCCAAATTTCACTTCAAAAGTTCAAACTATGAAAAAATTAAGAGCAAAAAACCACATGTCGAGGGCCAAGGGACAAAAAATAGGACAAGTGTTTCTTGCAATCACCCATATGTATGAAGGGGTGATGAACACAACTCTAAATGCAAACCACTTTAAATTTAGAGTGGGTGTGGTAATCGTTCAAGTAACACTATTAGTAACATAACACTAAATACCATTATTAGTGTAGTAAACTAGAAGAAGTTGTTGGAAGGAATGCAATTCAAATTAATTTTGAAAAGAGATTCCAATCGGCACCAAAAAATGCCTCATTTGGATATTCTATGCAAAAGTTATGAGGGATTAATTTTTTTCATTAAGAGATCATCAAATCAATGCTCAAAAATAATTGTTTCTTCAACACTTATGTATTGATTTAGGGTTGTAGTCTAGAGTCCACAATAGGTGCATCTACATAGTTGTTTTCAAAAATTTGTATTATATTCATACAAGCTCAGAAAAATACAAAACCAATTTTGTTGATTTCCAATTCCATTTCCTAACAAGCAAATATCATTTTATTTTGTAGCTACCCTCAAGATCTGCAAATCTAAAACAAGTGTCACATTTAGGTGCTTCTACCTTAATGGAATTCATCCTACTCCATGATCTTGAGTGAGCGAGGAAGAGGATGATTGACCAAACAGAGCGTCATACTCCACAGTCAGCCATTTGCCCATTTCTTTTCTCAGTTTTGTGCAATGCAAGGAAATATAGAAATTCCCGGTTGGCAAGTCCATACTAATAAGAAATTAAATAACCAACCCTCCAGTAACGGGTACTCAGCCAGTACTCCAAATGACAAAGATCAAAAACCAAACTTTAGTTATTCCGAGGCTGGCGCAAGAATCATAATCCACGAGAGCGTCCTCAGTGAGTCTATCTTTGATACTGTGAAAGCCATGAGAGGCTGGGCTATCTTTGATAGTGAATCGATTTGAAATATAGTTTTCAGGTGAACAGGAACTCCGGGCAGCAGGCCGACAACTGAACTGTTGCAATTGCCGGGAATCGACGAGGTTCTGCTCTTTGAATAAGATCAATCCGTCTCGCTGCACTTGAGAGGACGGACTAAATTACTGTACCTGGGAATAGCATCCCTGACTTTCTTTCTTTTGCCTGTGTGAGTCGAGGCAAAGCAACAGTCACGTCATCAGCAGGGGAAGGGTGCGGAAAGGACGGAGAACGATAGCTCATCAGCCAGCAGAGGGGAGGCACTGACGCAGTGGCCGCAAGTGCAAAATAGAGATAGACGTCCCGAACTGGCTCTCGATGCAGGGGGAGCAAGGCAAATTCAGTTGGCCCTTCACTGACAGCGGCAAATTTAGCGCAGGCGCTGGATAGACGGCGACCCAGTGGGGTAAATAGCGCCGGCCGCGCTCAGCGCTGCCTACGCCCCAGCGAACTTCCGTCGCGCCGTGGAATATTCGCAGCCAGTTCGTTGAAGTCCCGCACGTCGCCGATCTGTCGACGTTTCTCCAGTCCGCTCCGCTCCAACCGCTCCATGATCCAGTCCCAGCCTCCCAGGCCCCCACAGTTTCACTCATCATTCGAAAACAGCAGCGAAAAGCCGTCGCCCACTAGAGTGGCTAGTGTCACGAGTAGAGATTCAATCTAGATAGGTCGTAGCTTCTTTTTGCTTAGCTCGCTCGGTCGCAAGCTCGCTTCTGTAGCAGATAGTTGTTGTCGTCCTCATCAGGTAGTTRTCCAGATCTGAGTGTGGTTAGTTATTGCAACCCTACGTCGACTTGAATGCTCGTCGAAGAATCAGTASCACATTGTTGCTCTTGSGTTGMWMKTGGGTATAGTGGGAGAGGAGACTMTTCAGGGGATACTTGCTCTACTGTTGTGTTTGAATTTGAGAATGATTCTGCATCGGTTACCAAAAACCATTCAGCTCATGCACTCCGAATTGGAGTAGCCAGGGGATGAGSCCCTGGTCCTCGTCGGTGATAAGGGATTGATTGAAGCAAGGCGTCGTCGTCATGTTCAGGTTCAACAAGCTTCGGAGTRGCCCTAAGGCCTCCGGCTACTCACCGGTATGTCTCTCGCATTATTCTGTGTGCCGGTAGATTACGTTCGTTTGAATCTCTGGTGTGAAATTCGAATGTGGGAGGTTGGCATTCGAATGGGAAACGGGAGCGATAGATTGCAACGAGTTTWGAAATGTGGCTGAGGTCATATGGGATTGGAAGCARSAGCTCCRATAATGTTRAAGATTTGGTAATTGAAATCAGCGATGTTGATTCCTCACAGTGGTTTGGGTATGTCTTGGTGACGTGGGTTGAATCAGTCCCTGAATCAGTCGGAGAGCGACAGTGAGAGCGGCAAGGGCTGGACGCCCGTTGTCACCAGCAAGCGTTTCGTCCCTACCAAGATTATGAACCTGCTGCGAAGCGACGATCTGCAAGTGGGTCACCTTACGGATTTGAATTTCGGTTCCCCCATGAAAACGCGCCCGACCACTCCCCTCGTTACGAAGAAGCTCCTGCGCAGCCGCCATACTATCGACACTTCCTTAATCCCAGCAGTCCTCGATAAGTATGACGTGAGCTACTCCCCCCGGAGCCCCGCAGTCTCATTCGGCAGCCGGAAAAGCGTGGACAACATSAAGGAGCACCACAAGATCCTGTCGAGGAAGACTTGGATCACCGGAGAGACCTCCATCCCGCACTCCGGCGAGATCGAGAACCGGCGCAAGAGCTGCGACGTCTTCCCGAGCTCGCGGGGCCCTACGAGGGGGTTCCATGGCGACAGCAACAGGTCGTCGACGATGGCGTCGGACCACACCTTCAGCCGACGGGAGAATTCGGGACGAAGCTGGGCGTGGGACTCGAACTCCGACGAGGACTACGACCTGTCGTCCGCTTCGTTCCACGATGAGGACGACGTCGACGAAGCGCTCGAATTCGCCGAGGCGGAAGAGCGGTTCCTGCTGTCGAATCCTGATTACGCCGCCACTTCAACCATGGATTACATTCGCAGAGATCAGTACCCGAAGGTTGCACGTCATGTGTATATGGACTACGCCAGCTTGGCTCTCTCCTCRCGGTTCCAGATGGAAGAGCACACCAGGCTGGTAATGGAGGGACACATGTTCGGCGCGAATTCCAGCACCACGACGGAGTACGCAGCCAGCTCGCAAGGCCGGCTGCTGCAGTTGCTCAATACGACGAAGGCGGAGTACAGCATTGTCTTTACTTCGGGACTTAGAGCCTCCTACCGCCTCGTCGCCAATGCGTATCCATTTCTCAAAGGCAGCCCCCTTCTGCTGTGCCAGGACAACCACGACGCCGTCAGTCAGGTAACTGTCGATCTGGTCCATGGCCAGCAAGTGTAATATCTTCGTTCAGTGATGCTCTGGATGTGAATGCTTACTTCGTGATGGTTTGCAGCTGATTGCCGCAGCAGGGAAAGCGGGTGGGAAGACGGTGCTGGCACCCCTGGAGGAGACGGATCTGTCCATGACGAAAGCTAACATTCGGCCCCTGATGAAGCGCCATATTTTCCAGCACAGCGGGAGCTTGTTCGTTTACCCGGCGCAGTCGAACTTGACCGGCATCCGCCAYTCCATGCACTGGATCAACAAAGCGCACAAATCCGGGTGGCATGTGCTTCTGGACGTGTCGACGTTGCTGCCCACCGGCACTCTGGACCTGCACAAGCACCAACCCGACTTCGTGGTCGGCTCGTTCCAGAATATCGTAGGCTACCCTTCCGGCATGGGCTTTCTGCTGGTGCGCCGCGCGAGCTTCCTCGTTACCCACCCCCCGAACTGGAACGCCATCACCCTCACCGCGCGAGTGAACCCCACTCTCGGCAACGAGTGCCACATTGTCGCCGAGGACGAGAGCCTCTCGAAGCTCTCCTTCGCCGGTCTGGACCTCGGGCTCCAGCACTTGCAGTCCCTCGGCCTGGACGTGATCAACAAGCGCGTGAAGACGCTCGCGACGTGGATGGTGCACAAGCTCAAGGGGCTGCGCCAAATCGACCCAGACGATTGGAGCCTGGTGAATGTGTTCAGCCCGTACATGACGGAGAATCGCGGCAACATCATCTCGTTCAACGTGCTCGACAGTACGGGCGAGGTGGTCTCGCCAGCGCTGGTGCAGCGCCTGGCTACCAAACACCACATCACGCTCGCCGTGGGCTCGTTCAGCAACCCCGGCGTGGCGAATCTGCTTGGGCCGGCCAAGGCCAGAGTGAAGAATGTAAGCATCTTCAACCAAACGAATTCTGATTTCGAGTGTTTGCAAGTGTCGCTCGGCCCCATGTCGAACTTCGAAGACGCGTACCGCGTGGTGCAGTTCCTAACCAAGTTCCGAAACCAAGACTACATTTCCACCATGGCCCCGCCGTTCGCCACCTTTGTTACTGCCAGTTTCCCGATGGTCCCGTTCTCGGTAAATACTTCATGAACCAGTTCGTGGCACAATAATTGAATGAGTATGAAGGACMTTTAATTTGGACCCACACAAAATGAACCCACTCAAAGTATCGCTTTATTGGTTCACATATC
Organism: Pleurozium schreberi; assembly: GCA_006891605.1. Lineage (NCBI taxonomy): Eukaryota > Viridiplantae > Streptophyta > Bryopsida > Hypnales > Hylocomiaceae > Pleurozium > Pleurozium schreberi. The sequence goes on from VACF01000668.1 coordinate 39,457, forward strand.
TTATATTAAATTCCGGAGGGGCAAGTGCAGACAATCTGACTACCCTCTGGGCCGGCAGTGCAAGCAAAGGGACCCTCTCTGTCCCAGACTCGTGACCATTTGACACACTCCTCACATGTGGCGCGTTGGCTAAATGGGTTCATATGGCCCGGGATCCTTCGCAATTCCAATTCACATCTTCATTTCCGATCCGGTGATAAGAGATCCGGCATATCTCGCTCGTCTACATAGCCTCTCTAGCCTCTCCCTGTTTTGGTTCTAGATATCGGCACTCCCACTAGTGGCGAAGAGATCATTCCGTGCACACATTCTTGATGCTCTAGTAATTCAGTCATCTCAAAGGTAGACCTCAGCGAATTGCCTCTTAAGTGAGACGTCAATTCCCTCGCTTGAGGTTAATATCATCATTGTAATTAATGCAAAAGGGGAAACTCCTGATTTTCAATTGTACCGACGTGGGCTGGTTTGAAGCCGGGCATGGTGACTTCCAGAGTCAATCGAGAGTCCTTCATTGCAATCCATCTGAAGTTGGAAGCCTAGCTGCATCCGGTCGATCTATGAAGTGTTTTTAGAAGCGAGCCTGAGGAATTATATATAATCCAGCCTCGGTGCCTCTCATGGTGTTAGAATCGGTGGCGCCGCTCCCCTCTCTTGATGAAGACGACAGAACGATGCTTTTCAAAGGAGAATATTCACGACAATAGTGTAACATTTGCTAAGTAGTCTAAGAGATTGAATTAAAGAATAGAAAATCTATCCTCATCAAGAGAGCTCTGCAAAGAATTGGATACGAATGTAATGTCTACAGGACTGGGGTCAGAAATTGTCTGAAACCCCCTCTTTGTATATCATCCGAACAAATTAGAGCGCTGGAAATGTCTGCAGCAACAGTGGGTACGCTTCCAAGTTCTCTTCAGGAGGATTGAATCTGAATCAGAAACTGAGGCGCTAGATCAAAATAGGGTTTGAAATCTTGACATGTGAGTCCTGGGGGAACGCCGAAGCTCCCAGTTTAATTTTAGGACAATTAATAATGTTTTTATCAATACATTATTCACCTTTTTATATAATATTAGTAAAACCTCATACAATAGCAACGACGCCAGAAAACCTCTGGAAGCTTAAGTTATTGTTCGATGTTGGGACTTGGAACAGCGACCCTGCATGTCGACCAGATTTTATTTTTTAATTTGCACAATACTACAGTACAAGAGTTCAAGGATTATCCAGGGGAAAATCTTCCATTTCACATGAAAGTGGAAAATTCTGGGTAGTTTCTCTAAATGTTTGGCTGGTGCAGTAAACTTACAGATTCTGGGTAGTTTCTCTAAATGTATAGTGAGCCGGAATTGACACRTCTGYTGTAAATATATACGGAGTACAAGTTTTGTACTCCGAGTACCATTTAAAATCTACTCACGCAACAATGCGATGATTGTACCTCGTTCCACAATTGGATAATTCAGTAAAAGTCGTCTACTACTTCCACGCTACTGATGAAATTGGAAATTTTCAGTGGTCGAAATGAGATATTTAAACGGTTATTCCTTTGAAAAGTAGGACGGTAGTGACTTGTTTTTCATTTTGGAGACGTAGCCAGCTATTTCATCAATACTCATGTGATACTAGGTGATATCAATATGAAACCTACTGTACATGATAATTATATATAAAAAATTTGGCTATTAGTTTTAAAATTTAGCAGGAATGAAGCACTTTTGCAAAAAACATTCTACTTTCATTACAAAGAAAATAGCTTTTTTACGTTTTCTCAATTTCAAAATGGTGAAAATTCGTGCAAAATAAACAGAGCATAACATTCTTGATTGGCATGCAGTCCTCCCCCCAGGTGGAGGTATAATGCCCTCCTATATTGCCCTCCTAGATACCCTACAATGGGAATAGTGACCTTGTAATACTTGAAATTGAACTTTATTTCCTTGACTTATACTTCATCTATGGGGATGGAAATTTATTCTTTGATTAACAAAAAGACAATGAGTAGATTCAGAAATGTCATGTAGAAAAATGACCAATGATTATATAATATGTTGGTCGCCCTTTATAAGTACTACTCTTGTAACTGCATGTATGATCATCTTGTGGTATTTGAATACACCTAGCATGCTCTATTGGATTTTACTACATTTGACCCTAATACAAATATATTGTTACATAATGGATTATATAATGCACTTATATTGAAGTTCCATTTTTTATTTATAAAATTGGACAATTTGCATCTTCACATGGCCCAACTACTCATAGTTCAATCCAATATCCAATATAATTGTTTGTCTTGTCAAATTTGAGATACAACACATTTTTGAGGACACTTTTGGATCTCAATTTTGGTCTACCAATACCTAAACACAATGACAAATGCTAGTGTGAGACATTGGAGAGCAATGCAACASTAAACTTTATCTTGTAAGGGAATTTGGCATGTACTCTTTGATGTTYGATATGGCCTCAATGGAGGTCCTAATGAATGTTGCCCTACTTTCATTGTATAGTAGTGGGTGCATATGAAAGAGAGGGGGCAATGCTCTAAAGGTATAGCCAATTGTGAGCCTTGTAACTTCATATTCATTAAAGCTTTTGTAGATGACTTCTCAATACAATCACAAAAAGACAGGATGGGTCATTTATGCATTCCTCTTCTTTGAACATGRATGACCAAGATCCAATTATCCAACATTGAAGTTATGTCTAGTAATATGAAGCAAATGCTCATTATGAGAATTTACATTCCTCACATTTCACATAGCTCAACATATTATTCATCATAACAAGGTTGTGCTTTTACATTACTCAGTCCACAATGGTGTTTCCAATTGACATTTCATGGGACATTATGTTTAGTCAAATACCATTTTAACTTTATTTATAGTGACTATTCTTGACCTCGTTTTACAAAACGCATTTTATTTCTCCATTCATTCTAAAACAAGTTGTTGTGGTTAGTATRAGTGCATGACCAAAGTTTGGAAAAATCTGATGGTTAGTTCAAGGTGGCTACTAATAATAATAAAAATGAGAAAATATCTGGTTGAATTTTAAAAGCACATGAAAAAAAAGTTGAAAAAATCTTAAAATTTTCACTTGCTATTACCTCCCCAAAGAAATAGAGTTAACCACAAAGTATGTGCAATGCTCGACCAAGGAGATGAAGTTTGAGAAAAATGTAGGACAAAACTTTTTGTACAAGTAGAACCTATTTTGATGCATGGTGCATGGACTATGCACCAAGAGGTGGTCTACGCACTAAAARAGGTGGAATAATGGCCACCTAACTAATGTTGGCTCTAACTATTTTTCAAAGAAAATGCTTCAATTGGACCCACCTACAAATTCCATAATTGACAGGTATTACTAAAAGAGGGTGTACTATGAGAGGTTCTACATCTAGCACCCAAATGTGAATTTAATGGAATTTGATGTGCTTCTTTTATATTATTTTTAGTTGCACCTTCCTTTGGCATCACTATTACAAGTTTATAACTAGAACGACCTATGATTAARTAATAACCGGATCAATTCCAACAATGTGAATGAATACTTAAAAAAGCAGTTGATTATAGGAATTGGAATGAAATAGACAATAAATTTCCCAAAAAGTTGTTGAACCCTATTTCTAGCATCCCATTTCTATTCCATAGGGAGTGGAATGAATCCCTTTTATGTTCTGGTCAGTTAGTGTTTCAACATACTTACACTAAATAGTGAAATGAGGTTGCCTTTACAATTAGGTTGCCTTACCCCATGAAAGTTACTCTACTAGCCATCCAAGTCAACAAAAATTTCTACAAATACATCCATTTGTACACATGGAGGTTCATGAGTTCCAACAACAACAATTACTACTTCTAAAGTAGTGCATTCTTGTATAGTAACAATATATAATTATGTAGTGTGGAATGTCGAGAAATTAGTGAGGGGCCACCTAATTTCACTATTTAGTGTAGTTACCAGAAAATTCCTTTCTTTCTCCCATATGGTAGTATTGCTCCACGTGTTTTGTTGATTTTGTRACGCTTTTATGAAATAGTGTTGCTGATGCACATGCATGGGATGTGCCTTACCATGTTCAGAATTACTTGATTGGAGCATTCGGGCCACCGTGCACTGTGTCGGTCCATAGATTTCACCCGATGCTCACACTCGTAAGCAGGCGAGTCTGAAGAATGGTCAGAGTGTCGCSGGGCCGAGGAGCTAGATGAGTCACGCACGCACCCTTTTTGTCTTGGAAGCCGGCTTCACAAGCAGGCCTGTATATATTTCTCGTTACTTTCCTGACCAGTAAGTTGTTTCCATGGTCATAGCCTTCTACTGTAGACTAGTTGCTTGGATGATGGAATCGTTGGGTTTGAATAGCCATCAGCTTTGGGAGGGTCTTCGATGATTAGGTCGGTATTTTTTTTGGCAGGATCGAACTGACTGACTTTGAGCCTGCAGGGGAAAAAAATAAAGTGGAGCATATATACTGGATCGAGTGCAGTTGAGCTGGTAGGGCAAATTGGTAGCAGAACACATGCAGCTATTTTTCAAGAGTGAAATTATATATGTCATGTGATGCCCTTGTTCTCTTAGGAACTTCATGATTCTTGCTGTCTTTCAACCGAATATTATTGATATTGATCATGGCAGGATAGCAGAGAAACGATGGGAAGAAGAAGCGTGGGAGGGGGTGGGGGGTTGGGGGTGCAGATGCAGATCGAGCTGCGTCCGCAATGGTAGGCAGTGAGGCGAGTTTAGGCACTGAAGCTTTGAATACTCTTGTTTATCCTCTCCACGCTCATTCTTGATTGATTCTATAAAGGAAAACGTTGAGAATGCAAGGAGTCTGTAGTTCTACACTACACTAGTGTGCCCTGTGCCGTTGCCACTTGCCACAGTATAAAAAAATATAACTAAAAATAATTTTATATCTTTTTAATTCATAGAAACTTTGAAATTCAATAACTTTCACATAGAAGATCCAAATGYCACAAAACAAAGTTGGTGCACTCCTCYTTGCCGAGGGCTTTCTCACAGTATCAAGAATGCAATCGGAGGACACACAGTTAGTGTGCCTTGTGCCATTGCCACAACCAAAATAAAAGTAAAAGTTATTATTATGTTTTTTATTTGTAATGAAACCTTTGAAATTCAATAACTTTTCTCACTAAAGATTCAAACGCCAAAAAACTAGCACCAGGAGAAAGCCCTATGCACTAAAGAATGCAAGGGATTTGTTTTGTGGCGTTTAGTCACCCACTGCAAAAGTTGTGAATTTTTCTAAATAGAAGGTAATTTAATTCTGTTTTTTGATTCATAATTTTTTTTTAAATTCAATAACTTTTGCACCGTAGGTTCAAATGCCACGAAACAAAGTCCATGCACCCCTCCTTGCAAAGATCTTCTGAGTGGTACCAAGAGCGTTGCCGGACGCCTCACAGTTTGTTAAATCTCAGCGTATCAAACAAACAAACAAAACAAAACAAAATATCATATATGCATTCGGTAGAGTATTTGAGAAATTGGACCTGGAAATTATTTATGGATGAAATGTGAACTTGGCTTTTGATCTTCCTTGTACTTTTGCTCTTCCTGAATTTTCTAGTTTTTGATCTATCTTCTACTACAAATTCATCCATCTAGACAAAACTCACCAGAAAATTGCCATCCCCAAACCCAAATTTCAATCATCTACTACAAATATTGTCATCCAAAGAACAAAAAATCATCCATCCAAAATCATTTGTCCAAAAAATCTTCCAAAATTTTGTCATTCATTTGTCAATATTTCATCCACTAGTAGTTGAAGTCTAGAGGGGGAATGAAGTTACATGGGGSAATTGAGAGAAGKTTTTTTCAAATACCCYCCCTTCTYTAGTGTAGTTTTCAAAACTTTTGACCCCCTTGGATCCTCCTCCTAGTCTCTATGTAACGACTCGCTCAAAGGAGCTRTGAAGGTGTTTCATTGGTAAACCCTCTTGTCAAACCATTTGTAACAAATACGTTATGTTTTTCATCAAGAGATGCTGGAAGCTCATTCCCTAGAAACATATGCTTTTAAGACAAGAAAGGGAGAAACCAGAGTCAAAGTGGAACCAAAAAATCTTTGTGCCATCTTTAGAAGATGCCACTAAAGAATTGATAGATGATGTTGAACAATTTTTTACTTTTTGTGATAAGTAACTATCCTAGGTTCCCTAGGAGGGGTGGAAGTCAAAAACACCTATCTTTGACCTCATTCCACTTTGTATGCCTCCGAGATGTTGGTCAAACAAACCGTGACCGTTCAATTTTACAAGTGGTTGGAGATCTTGCAAGTTCGGATACTTRTGACTATTGGAATGTCTTGAAACTTATCAAGGCATCTTATGAACATATGAGAAGTTGTATTAATTTTTAGTGCGATTTTACCACCGCCTGGGTAATTTATGCAAAAAATTTCAACTTCAAGTAGGTAGTTGACCGTCTGAAAGAGCATCTTTTGAATATCAAAAAAATTCAAAATTTTTGTGGAATCTCTCACGGAATCTTGAAAAACATTTGTAAGCTCATATTCTTACTCTACATATTGGAAGTGGGAGGATAACTCCCACCTCCTTGTTAAAACACTAGTAACCAAAGAATCTTTCATTCCAAGGAAAATCTTAGCAAATTAACTTCGATGCTGAGCCTCTAGCATGATTTCAACCTTGGATCACCCTTTTTTCGCAATAAATTCCCTCCACTGGTTTGTCTTGAGAAAGTGATAGCTAGACACCAACAATTCAAATTCTGTTATTTTATTGATGAAGTGGGGGAATTGGAATCTATCTATGAAAATTGACTTAAATATATTTCAAGGATTCCCTTGACCAATTCTTGCCCTGGTCAATTATCCGCAAAAGAATTACACAACGTTAAGATCTATAAATGTTATATGCTATTTTGATTTTAAAATGATTAATTAATTATCCTATTTACGAATGGAGAGAGATTTGCATGAAAAGGTTTACTAGGCTTTGGGGGGCAATATTATTCAAACCTTCTTTCACCATTTTCCGGATTCTAAACTTTATATAGGTGGATATTTAGGATAATCTATGTATAGAACTTTAATTTAGACCAAATATTATATTGGCATGTAACATATATATTTTGATTCTACACTTTTGGGTTTTTTTTTTGCATATATGAATTGCACTCTAAACTCTTGAAAACAAATAAAAAAGGGTGAGTTTCAGGTGACAAACAAGGAGCTCACAAATACACGTGCAATGATACCTTAATTCAATGTTTAATATTTTACTAACACTGTTGAATACCACTACAAATGCATGATGCATGAGGTGATATAGTATTATCCTAGTGTGCCCTGTGCCATTGCCACCGTCAAAATAAAAATAAAAGTAATTTTTTAATTTTTAATTTCATAAAAAATTTGAAATTCAATAACTTTCACCTTATAGGTCAGAGCGCCATGAAACCAAGCCGGTGCAACCCTCCTCACCAAGGCCTTTCCAACGATACCAAGCACGCCACCGAGGGGCACATGGTCCGGGGATCTCAACGTAACAAACAAACAAAATAAACCAAACAAACCAAAACAAACAACCTGATTTAAAGGATGGATTATTTCATGCATATTCTTCGTCCATCCCATCTACAGAGATAGACTRCAAATATACAATATAAGTAAAATGTATAGTGGGAGGCCTCCCCCCTCAGGCCTCCTGTGATGTAAAAGCCTTAGCCTTCAAGCTCAGGCTTTGCCCTCACCTAAAAGCCAAGGCCCTCACATCGTGGGTGGCCTGAGGGGAGAGGGCTCCAGCTGTGTTAAGTAGGCCTCCCCCCCTATTTATAGTGCATGGGACTATTATAGGTGCCATACATTATTGCCGGGGCTTTACGTCCCAAAATTGAAGCATTATTGTTAAAGGGCCACATAACATTTAGTAGCAGAGAAGTGGACTACCTTCCCTTGAATGGAATGGTGTGGAGTATTCCACATCCATCAGTAGCTAAGTGTATACTTATCAATATTTGAGAAGTATAAAACAACTAAATTGAAGGCTAAAAAATAAGTACTAGGTTTGTCTAACACCTAGAGATTAATTAATTTGGCCTCATGGGCTGACATCTGGGACATGCGAGCCACCCTAGTTCATCAATTTCTCCAAATAAATGACTGAATGTGGTACCTAAAGCATGAGAATTGATGGTGGCCCACAACTAGCCAACTATATTAGGCCACTTGGCAGATGCTTTTTAACTTAGCCACACTTTGAAGTTGCCCATGATCTGAGCACATGGAGTAGAATGATGATTGATGACTAACTGACTACGCTCCCAATTCAAGGCCGTCCCACCTTATTTGCTATCCACCACAAAATGGAGGATGAATTTCATTGATGAGGGCTTGAGAGATGTAAAGACAGCCTTCTTGAAGGCTACTGAATGTTATGCACACCTCAAGGTGCTTAACGAGCGGTAGACAAAGTAGTTTGACACACCTAGTATGTAAGTAAGTCAATTTGAGCAAAATTGATTGAATAATCTTGCTTGAGTAGCTTTCCAGCCCATTGGATTCACACCAGTAGCTTCAAATTTAACCAGTACCTGGTCTTTTACTAGCATATGCACTAATATCTCCTCATGCTACATGATCAATTAATCATGAGATGCATGTTGAACAAAAATGCTCTCGAGATGAACAAAAAGGAACCGATGCTCATCGTTCATCATTAGGAGTTAGTCTGTACCTAGATTAGTTAAGTAACTGATCCTGTACCAACATCTAGATTAGTTAGTAACTGCTCCCACGCTCCTGACTCAATGGACGTAGTGGAACTTGTGGTGTATCGTAACGTAGTTAGCTCAAGCGTGTGTGACTGCCCATCGCTTCATGTATTTAAATGTGTGTTAACTCTCTCGGTAATTATGCAATTCAATGCGGTCCCTTGCATCACATAAACATTTGTCGGAACACTTGCTTGTTCAAGTATGATGTTTAACATGGTATCAGAGCGAGGCTGATAGTATAGAGTTAATTTTTGTGCAACTAGCGATTGAATGTAGTCAGGGATAGAGAGAAAC